>JASANE010029930.1:0-115972 GCA_030248225.1 Trileptium ribeirensis | reverse complement strand
CAAAGGACGTATCTGAAAAATTTTGTGAAAAGTGTCTGCGTGCAAATTACTTTCAAAAGAGTAGTAGAGCAAACGTCGTGTGTCTGCACAATAGCTATATGCGTTAAGTGACAAAGTTGATCAGAGCAAAAGATACACATGATCATTTGTAATAGCTGGCACACCTGTGTTGTGCTTTATCTTTACTTACTGATATTGGTGGTTCAGTTTCAGAAATACATGACAACTCCCATGTCGTGTGCAGTCATTGAGCGCCAACATTTTCGTTAGTCCACCACTCAGCAATAATACATATAATAAATCAAATGACATACCGTTAAATATTCTGGTCTCAAAGCCACTACTATGTAAATAAAACCGAATTATTTCAATAAATTATTAATATTAAGGCTCTACTTTAAACTCTGTGAATCCTTATTATTCACTTGAAGTGTATAGATTTATTTAAGCAGCTCGTTGCAATAATTGTAGATTTAACTTGCCTATGTTCTAACTTTTCATATGTGACTATGACTTTGCTTTCGTTTCAAAACTAAATTATTCAGACCAGTGGCTTTGTGTTTAGAATGTTTTTAAGTATTTTAACATTAATATTAATTGGCAGCTATCCATATTAAATGAGTATCAGTAGGCTCAATGTCAATTACAAATGCTCAACATTGACGAATCCATCTATGTGTACTGGAAAAAAGCATGACGGCCGGCAATGGTCTCAGGCGACTGTGATTTTGGTAACAAAAATCGGAGGATAAGCAAACCTGATCTGCTGGTGTACTTTTTGGTGACTATAATTACGAGTGTGCTAAGTATCCGAGTAACTTATAACGACTTAACTTGACAAGACTTTGTCGAACGGTGTCAGCCGGTAAATCAGTCAAGCCATTGTCCACTGCATGATTTATTGCTTGCAAAACGAGAAAATTGAGTATTGAGAATTCTGGACAGGAATATATCAACAGCAGATAACGTTTCAGGCGGAGTTACTGATGCGCTGTGTCAAGCTCATCGCAGATTACAAAATTACTTTTACAAGGTATAAGCCAGTATCTAGCCGACATTTCAGTAACTTAGTTTTACTGACACTAATTAACTTATTTTGACATATCAAAACTGTTAAGATAGCTAATCCTCGAAAAGTTACTGACGCCTTTGCGTCCTGCTAAAATTTAGCCTAAATTTTTCGAAAATATCTATTTTGCATACATATTCTTTGCTTACATAACCGACGATATATAGGTCCTTTGTCAGTTTCGACATTATGTACTCTTTAATAATAAAGAATCACAAACGTATTATTAAGGGCCCAGCAGAACCTAGCTTTTCATTGGAAAATCCCCGCTGAGCCGGACATGGTTCACGAAAATTTAAGCCGTCCTTCGCAAGGTTGTCTCTTTTTCATCTCTACATTAACTTATAAGCTTGAAATTCCAAAGAATTACAATTCCAAAATTCGAATTAAAGAATTACATATCTTTGAAATTTCAGAGGAATATTCTTTGAATTAAAAAATATCTGTTGGTGCAAAATCAAAATAAATTCTTTTAAATTTTATGGAAAGTTATTTTTTGAGTGCAGAAGAATGTTTGTTTCACACAATTTAACTTTATTCTCAGATACTACATGTGTTGTAGAGATAGATTCACACGTTCAAATTAGCCCAAAATCTGAGATCAAAATGGAACACAATTTGACCGCATTACTTCTAATTTTATTGCCCAATTTTAAGGTGTGAATACTACTAAAATTTTTGAAAAATAAATATGATACTATCTAATAAAATACAGAAGTACGGTGGTGTGGTTTAAGTTCCACTACCTATGGCCAAGCTATAGCGCACACCTGAACTGTAATGGCTGCTGATAGTGTAAGGCTATGCTGAATGATATGTTATTTGGGCAGATCTTTTTGTTGTATAATTCTAGCATGGCAATTTTTTTTATTTTTTTTGGTTTACCAAGGATCCCCAAAGTAAAATTTTTTCTAAACGGTATGAAAATTTTTCGAAAAAGATTTTAGTTTTAATAGTGTTGGTCTATAGCCTATAGTGTTGGTCTATAGCCCAGTGGCTGAATAAACACCGTATTACAAATACAGTCTACGTGCTAATCCAGCGTTAGATTAGTGATTTTCGAATGAGCTCAATTCGGTAATCCATCCTTGTCGAAATTGAGTTTGGAACGGACAATGAAAGTCTTTGTTTTCAATACAGTAAAATCTGATTAATTTGTTATTGATTTAGCTTCTTTGAGAAAACACTAATATATCACAATATATTTGATGGCAAATTGCCAAGAGCTCCACTTTTCTATGCTAAGACTATAGCTTGTACAAATTATATGAAATATTATTTGTATTTTACGTATTGTTTGTCAGATAATTTTTGTAGCGAAGATGATTTGAAGACTCAAATCATGATAAATGTCAGACTTGACACTGATAAGCACTTGTCTTTTTAAAGTATGGAGGTCGTGTGTTATCGTAAACTTTCACTATACTAATAGCGTACTGCAGCTGGTCGGAACTCCAATATTCCGCCACACGTTGCTTCGCTTGAATCATCGCAACAAAAAGGTGATACCTCCAATTGCTGCGTTATATACTAAGAAATCGTGTCGTGCGCAAGCAACAGTGGCAAAACATATTATTTTTGGTCGTAGACGTTGCCAAGAGCAGCGAGATGTAAAACACGCCTAACTTTTTTTTTATGGAAATTTTCCGAAGTTAATAAAACATTAAAAATTTCACGCTTTCTGTGTGTTGTTGACAATCATCGCTCATCGCTAATTTTATTGTTAAAATCGAAGAATTTGCAGTCGTATTGCACAATATCTACATGAACACACACTCCAAGCTAACCTGTATACCGACCTAACACGGGCACAGAATTTAAGTGGGGGTAGGAATAGCACCGAAGCTAGTCTAGTATATACATTTGAAAGTGGACAGAAAATTTGTTAAAATTCGTGGTTTGTCCATGTCGTAAGTTAAATTTTCATTTGGGAGGATGTCCCAGTGGTGTCCCTTTGGCTACGGCCATGCAGTCTGCCTAACTTGCTTCACGTGCGCAATTTTTTCTAGGTATACATACGATTTCACTCTGTGATCTGACTTTTTCTGCTGTGTCGTACAGATAACAGCAATTTAATGTACCGAAAAAAATTTTTGTCAGTAAATGTATTTACAGCAAAATGTACAGTCAATAACCTATACAAGATAACTAACTACTCACGAATTATACCCCACCGTAAAATTCCGACTACTTTCCTGATTTTTGTCACGTACAATTTTAATACAAACCTTAATGAAGTCACTACTTTGGAATGAATGAATATACACCAAACTTCAGCTCTCTCCTGGTGGTAAAAATTTTTCATTTTTTTGGGGATGGGTCTATTCACAGAAACTACGGAATTTTTGTATAAGTTGATATATATGTGATATATATGAGTATGCTGTATATACCTATATGTCTATGCATTCATGGGGGGTATACATATTCTTTATATTAAACTGAGGTACATAGTGCACATTTATTAAAAACTTTACAAATACGAAGAACGCAAGAATTTGGTACAATACATCAATACATATACAGAGGCCCCAAGACATGTTGTGGACAGTCGAAAAATTATGCGGCTAGTAAACAAAATGCTCGGTGCATCCAGCCGTGTAAGACGCACCAGCCGCCTGACTTGACTATTGCAGCTGGTGTTTTCGAAAAACCAACGTCCCTATTTCCAGGTGTGCTTTGCCAAAACCAAAAACATAATCTTTATCACCTTCTCAACTTAACTTTGTATATAGTATCAATCTGGTATAGCGTTGATCCATAAAAAATTGATTCAGCACATATAAACATTACTGGCCAAAAACTTGTTTTCAATGCTTAGCTATAAGATGCATAATTTTTGATCGCTTTTGGAAAAGATTTTGGTTACGTACCCCTCCTCCAATCCAACGTCGGGACCAACTACACACAAGGATCCTGGGCACCTATGCATGTTCCGTTGGAGCATGATGTGAGAATGACAAATGGATCATATGCATCTGTCATTGTCGATAATCTGCATTGAATATTCATTAACATAGAACTGTCTGATTTTAACTGCAGAGTATTGTATTCCAGACTGATTTTCGACGAAATGTAGTTGAATAAAAAGCGTCTTGTAATGATTATTACTTGAAATAACAAAACAGGACGGTTGATGAGTGCTGATTAAGTTTACTCTCACATTATGTACAGGTAAATCGTATCATTGTTTTCCTTTATCACTTGCCTTTCGGATTAAAAGCTGATAAAATCTTTTCATAACAAGACCACCGTCGTTGGTATTATCGGTTTTAACTGCCATAAAAAGACCATTTATAAGGATACATTGTTCGTTATGATGCCAATTGAATCCGGTGCACGATTCATTGCTCAAGCATTGGGTACAACATTCGTCGAAGGTCTTCGTGGTAATTGGCTTGGAAATTTGCTTCGATTCGCCTGCCATACCGATCATATTCCGAGCGACAAAACGACGACAATTTTGGTGTTTGCCTGAAAAACAAAGCATGAACGTAGTATAGCATATTCACGGTTCAATGGACAAAGTGTTTCGGTAAATCATTTGAGCTGCGTAGCGCATAAACGTATGCCATAGTCAAGTATAAAGTCATTCAGAGACGCAGCTACGGTTGGTAAATTGGTTGGCCAGATTGTGGCTCAGAATGCGCTGAAAAGATCTTCCATGGGTTGGGCCAAGTCAGGATGGATTGAAGTAGTTATAAAAACAGCAATTCAAATTGGAAACGCTTGCCCTGAATTGCTTGAATTAAGTATCGTTGTTGTTTTGTTGCTATTTCCACCAATGCTATCGATGTGTTGCTATTCCTACTATATTCCTGGACTTAACATGGGCGTGGTTCCTGGTGTACTATCCGGGAAAGGGGCAATTACTGCGCGACAATTTGGCCTATGTAAAATGAGTCCTACCCCATTATTGTTCAAAGTCTGGGACAAAGACTTTAGTGGGGAAACTAAGTCGTGGGAATGAATTTCGACTTTTTTGCAACCCATAATTTTTCCCAGTTTACCCTAAATTTTTCTCAATTTATGCTAATTTTCCCCTTTTTGCTGAAATTTTCGTCAATTTTTGCGCTGCAACAACGCTCCCCCTTAGCATTAAATCCTAAAGCCCTTTGGATTCCATTATGAAGTAAATTTATGTGCACTCGTTAGTTAGCTTGGTGTGACTCATCTTCTAATTATATTTATGATAGAGCTGTGCGCGATGGTAGCATTGCCTCTCCCAAGCAAGGGTAAAAGAGGAGGGCTACAGGTAAAAATCATGAACATATATATGGAGTGCAAATTACAAATGGGTAGGGCAACTTACACAGAGGAGAGTGCAAGTTACATGCGCAAGCATAATTGCAGAAGTGCATTTTACCTATCTGTATAATAATGACTGGGGAGTGCATATTTGATATGCTACACGCAAACTATATACCGTAAATGCACTGAATATGGTTATTCTAGGATCATAGTTTACCACGTGACATAATCATTCAAATCAACGCTATATCCACATCCGCAAAAACGATTTAAATACAAAGTCACTTGATTTCTAAACATATTTTTATAAAGTCTGGAAGATTTTTTATTTAAAAATAAACATGTGTTTATTCGCCATTATTCGATTTTCAGATATGAAAAAATCTGAAGAATTTTCTTCAAACATAGGAATTTTGTACCTCAAGCAGATCTCGCCACATTGCTATAACTTTGCTGGAATAAAGCTGTGTTCCTAATGAAAATACGTTTTAGGCGCTTCTTTACAACCAACGTTAATGCACGGTTAAGAGCAGTATAAATGTTACGTACGTCCTATACTCAAGTATAGCTGCATGATTTGGTCACTATGATTTAAATGAAATGTTGAATTAAACTGAACGTGTGCACCGTTATTTCACTCGTCATTTGCTACACAGAGATAAAATTCAAAATAAACGGTATATTTAAAGATAGAAATTGCTAAACCTGGCAAGATTATGTCTATGGCGTTTTCATAATGACTTAATATTGATTTTTTTAAATATAACACGGTTACATTAATTTGCCGTTCCATAACTTTTTCAAATTTCTCATAAAACAAAAATCTAAGAGGACAGGAAATTAGTAAAACCAAGACATAACACTAATACACTGAAAAATTAGTGTTCATGTCAGGGTAATCAATCCTTGGCGTAATCGTTGGGTTTTATAATCAATCACTTGCATGAATTTATGGCAAAAATGTTGTTCAGTCTAATAGTATTAAATCTTTTCGACGTTTAATTACAAAATTTGATTCAACGAAATTTCTAATTTTGCAATGAATTAGATATTAGAGGAGTTTGCTTTCTTTCGATTATATTTTATTGACAAGCCATATTACCAAGATATGAACGCATAGTTTGCATTAGCTCATATTTTCGTTTATAAACTGAAATAATGTGACTATCAATAAACTATTAGTCATATATACCTGCTGCTGTGCGATGACCACTGTAGCTTGCTGCAGGTGCGGTACACAATTGAAATAGAGCCGCTATCAACATGGTACACGTAGCCGTCACACAATCTACGTTTATTTTCATGTCGATCGTATATATAATAACTACATACAATGCGAAAGTCGATTACGGTAAATATAGTAACGTACGTATTAGCAATTACTTTTGAGAATGACAATACATTGGGTCGGGAAACAATGTCTATAAGCCAAACTTAGCTTAAGGCTGATGTCGCTGCATTGGTAACCATAGATCATTTTTAAAGACCCAGAGGTCTTATATATTAACCGCTGTAGCAGTCTTTCCGACGCATTAACACTAAAAGACACTAGCTGTGATAGATATCAATGATCAAAGGGCGCCTCTATGTTTGAAAACACAGGTAAGGTTACCCGTTCAATATTAAACTTTATAAGCCCTTAGATCGTTCATGAATCCAGTTGGTTTTGGTAATGCTATTCGAATGGTATAAGACTTACACATTTTAGAAAAAAGTTTCAAAAACTCGGTACTACAATATAAAAATCTAGAATTTTTGAAAATTTTAAACGTTGCCAGAAATAATCCCAATCGTCACGAAAATAATAAATATATAAAATATTTTCTCCGTGCAGCCATTCATCCGTCAAAATTTGGGCTGGCAATGAAAAGCCCAATGTTATATTATAGGTACAGGCATGCTCATAGTGGGAGAGGGGGTGATCCCCTGAAGCTCGGATCCTACTCGGGGCGAGCGTTGATACCCCTGGCAGGTAGCTAGAGTGCTTCCCCCGCACTCAACCCCCACCCCTCGTCCCAACGCATATTCCCCTCCCGGAAAATTTTGACAAAAATTGCCCAAAAATCGAGGGAAAATAAATTTGGAGAACTCGGCACAAATCGGGGTGGGCAAATTGGTACAAATCGGGGAAAACTGGCAAAAATTAGAAAAAATCTTGAGTCTTAAAAATTTCGAATCTCCCGATGACCTCTCTGCCACCTCCTGCCAACCCAGATACTCCTGACAAGACAGAAAACCTGCTCCGTTACGACCTCCACCTCGCCAATCGGGACATCCTCCACACCCCCACCCCTCAAACCACGCTATCCCGTCCTGTGGCCTCGGATTTTGCAAGGTGCATGTATTTTCATAATGTATGTTACGGCAGAAAAGATGTAAGGTAAACTGAGTGGTTTCAATATCTTTCAAATAAATAATAGCGGTTGGCACCAAGGACCAGCGATAGTGCATCCGGAAAAATAAAGCTTGATCCAAACTGTAATGTTATAACCGTCGGACTAAGACACTTTAACTTCTCTCAGATTCATTAGTGATGGCATAAAGACAACTATCGCGATGAAGCATTGCATGCTGCTGCAATGACAATCATCACCGCTGGGCCTGCAACCTCTGATGGCCCAAGTTAGGAACTTAGTGCAAGAAAAACTGACTACTGCGATCTTCCTTTAGGGCTCGCCAAAGATAAGGGTGATAAACGTCATGTCAAGAATAACACCAGTAAGGGGAAGCAAGGCGTGGGCTATTATAAACATGGAGGTAAAGAGAGTTAGCTGGCTTGAATGCTCCCATGTTCACTCCGAACAAATATCAAGACACGCAAGTAGCAAAGCAGGTACGCGGCAGGCCAATTAACAGGACCTTATAAATGACAATCGGGATAGCTGTTGAGGGGTGGGTGTGGAGGATGTCCCGATTGCGAGGTGGAGGTCGTAGAGCAGTTTTCTGTCTTGTAGGAGTATCTGGTTGCAGAGGTGGCAGAGAGGTCATCGAATATCAAATTTTTAAGACTCAAGATTTTTTGAATTTTGCCAGTTTTCCCGATTTGTCCAATTTGCCCACCCCGATTTGTGCCGAATTCTCCAAATTTATTTTCCCTCGATTTTTGGCAATTTTTGTCAGAATTTTTCCGGGAGGGGAATATGCGTTGGGACGAGGGGTGGGGTTGAGTGCGGGGGAAGCACTCTAGCTCCTGCCAGGGTATCAACGCTGGCCCCGAGTAGATCCCTTTAGATTATCTTTTCCACGACGAGCATGCCTGTCTATAATATAACATTGGGCTTTTCATTGCCAGCCCAAATTTTGACGATGAATGGCTGCACGAGAAAAATATTTTATATATTTACTATTTCTTTGCTAATGTTTTACTATTTCCTGGAAGTCAAAATTTTCAAAAATTCTAGATTTTTATATTGTAGTACCAGTTTTTAAACTTTTTTCTAAAATGTGTAAGTCTTATACCATTCGAATAGCATTACCAAAACCAACTGGATTTTATGAAACGATCTAAGGGCTTATAAAGTTTAATATTGAACGGGTAACCTTACCTGTGTTTTCAAACATAGAGGTGCCTTTGATCATCGAATATCTATCACAGCTAGTGGTTCATGTTAATGCGTCGGAAAGTGTAGCTAATAGCTCGGCCCGACAAGGAGACCTCTTGGGTCTTTAAAAATGATCTATGGTTACCAATGCAGCCACATTAGCCAAGCTAAGTTTGGCTTATAGACATTGTTTCCCGACCCAATGTATTGTCATTTTTAAAAAGAATTGCTAATACGTACGTTACTATATTTACCGTAATCAACTTTCGATTGATAGTTATTATATATACGATTGACATGAAAATAAACGTAGCCGTCACAAATTGCATGCTTATCGTATATATAATAACTACATACAATGCGAAAGTCTATTATGAAAATATAGTAACTATGTATTAGCAATTACTTTTGAGAATGACAATACATTGGGTCGGGAAACAATGTCTATAAGCCAAACTTAGCTTAAGGCTGCGGTGCATGTCGCTGCATTGGTAACCATAGATCATTTTTAAAGACCCCAGAGGCTCATATATTAACCGCTGTAGCAGTCTTTCCGACGCATTAACACTAAAGGACACCAGCTGTGAGATATCAACGACCCAAAAAGGGCGCCTCTATGTTTGAAAAACACAGTAAGGCTACCGTTCAAATTAAACTTTATAAGCCCTTAGATCGTTCATGAATCCAGTTGGTTTTGGTAATGCTATTCGAATGGATAAGACTTACACATTTTAGAAAAAAAGTTTCAAAAAACTCGGTAGTACCTACAATATAAAAAAAATCTAGAATTTTTAAAATTTTAAACGTTGCCAGAAATAATCCCAATCGTCACGAAAATAAATAAATATATAAAATATTTTCTCCGCTGCAGCCATTCATCCGTCAAAATTTGGCTGGCAATGAAAAGCCCAATGTTATATTATAGGTACAGGCATGCTCATAGTGGGAGAGAGGGGTGATCCCCGAAGCTCGGATCCTACTCGGGGCGAGCGTCGGATACCTGCAGGTAGCGGAGAGTGCTTTCCCCCGCACTCACCCCCACCCCTCGCTCCCCAACGCATACTCCCCTCCCGGAAAATTTTGACAAAAATTGCCCAAAAATCGAGGGAAAATAAATTTGGAAGAATGCACAAATCGGGGTGGGCAAATTGTAACAAATCGGAAAACTGGCAAAAATCAGAAAAATCTTGAGTCTTAAAAATTTCGAATCTCCCGATGACCTCTCTGCCACCTCCTGCCAACCCAGATACTCCTGACAAGACAGAAAACCTGCTCCGTTACGACCTCCACCTCGCCAATCGGGACATCCTCCACACCCCCACCCCTTGAAACTCACACTATCCCGATTGTCATTTATAAGGTCCTGTTAATTCGCCTGCCGCGTACCTGCTTTGCTACTTGCGTGTCTTGATATTTGTTTGGAGTGAACATGGGAGCATTCAAGCCAGCTAACTCTCTTTACCTCCATGTTTATAATAGCCCACGCCTTGCTTCCCCTTACTGGTGTTATTCTTGACATGACGTTTATCACCCTTATCTTTGGCGAGCCCTAAAGGAAGATCGCAGTAGTCAGTTTTTCTTGCACTAAGTTCCTAACTTGGGCCATCAGAGGTTGCAGGCCCAGCGGTGATGATTGTCATTGCAGCAGCATGCAATGCTTCATCGCGATAGTTGTCTTTATGCCATCACTAATGAATCTGAGAGAAGTTAAAAGTGTCTTAGTCCGACGGTTATAACATTACAGTTTGGATCAAGCTTTATTTTTCCGGATGCACTATCGCTGGTCCTTGGTGCCAACCGCTATTATTTATTTGAAAGATATTGAAACCACTCAGTTTACCTTACATCTTTTCTGCCGTAACATACATTATGAAAATACATGCACCTTGCAAAATCCGAGGCCACAGGACGGGATAGCGTGGTTTGAGGGGTGGGGGTGTGGAGGATGTCCCATTGCGAGGTGGAGGTCGTAACGGAGCAGGTTTTCTGTCTTGTCAGGAGTATCTGGGTTGGCAGGAGGTGGCAGAGAGGTCATCGGGAGATTCGAAATTTTTAAGACTCAAGATTTTTTCTAATTTTTGCCAGTTTTCCCCGATTTGTACCAATTTGCCCACCCCGATTTGTGCCGAGTTCTCCAAATTTATTTTCCCTCGATTTTTGGGCAATTTTTGTCAAAATTTTCCGGGAGGGGAATATGCGTTGGGACGAGGGGTGGGGGTTGAGTGCGGGGGAAGCACTCTAGCTACCTGCCAGGGGTATCAACGCTCGCCCCGAGTAGGATCCGAGCTTCAGGGGATCACCCCCTCTCCCACTATGAGCATGCCTGTACCTATAATATAACATTGGGCTTTTCATTGCCAGCCCAAATTTTGACGGATGAATGGCTGCACGGAGAAAATATTTTATATATTTATTATTTTCGTGACGATTGGGATTATTTCTGGCAACGTTTAAAATTTTCAAAAATTCTAGATTTTTATATTGTAGTACCGAGTTTTTGAAACTTTTTTCTAAAATGTGTAAGTCTTATACCATTCGAATAGCATTACCAAAACCAACTGGATTCATGAACGATCTAAGGGCTTATAAAGTTTAATATTGAACGGGTAACCTTACCTGTGTTTTCAAACATAGAGGCGCCCTTTGATCATTGATATCTATCACAGCTAGTGTCTTTTAGTGTTAATGCGTCGGAAAGACTGCTACAGCGGTTAATATATAAGACCTCTGGGTCTTTAAAAATGATCTATGGTTACCAATGCAGCGAAATCAGCCTTAAGCTAAGTTTGGCTTATAGACATTGTTTCCCAACCCAATGTATTGTCATTCTCAAAAGTAATTGCTAATACGTACGTTACTATATTTACCGTAATCGACTTTTGCATCGTATGTAGTTATTATATATACGATCGACATGAAAATAAACGTAGATTGTGTGACGGCTATGACGTCATGTTGATAGCGGCTCTCTATTTTTCAATGGTGCACCACCTGCAGCAAGCTACAGTGGTCATTGCTAGGCAGGTATATATGACTAATAGTTTATTGATAGTCACATTATTTCAGTTTATAAACGAAAATATGAGCTAATGCAAACTATGCGTTCATATCTTGGTAATATGGCTTGTCAATAAAATATAATCGAATGAAAGCAAAAAACTTGGATGTTATCATTAGAAAATTAGAAATTTCGTTGAATCAAATTTTGTAATTAAACGTCGAAAAGATTTAAAATAACGCATCAAAATGCCAAACATTTTTGCCATAAATTCATGCAAGTGATTGAATTTATAAATCCTAGTTATTACGCCAAGGATTTACTTAACTGACACTAACACTAATTTTTCAGTGTATTAGTGTTATGTCTTGGTTTTACTAATTTCCTGTCCTCTAAAGATTTCTGTTTTATGAGAAATTTGAAAAAGTTATGGAACGGCAAATTAATGTAACCGTGTTAATATTGAAAAAAATCAATATTAAGTCATTATGAAAACGCCAGTAGACATAATCTTGCCAGGTTTAGCAATTTCTATCTTTAAATATACCGTTTATTTTGAATTTTATCTCTGTGTAGCAAATGACGAGTGAAATAACGGTGCATATGTTCAGTTTAATTCAACATTTCATTTAAATCATAGTGACCAAATCATGCAGCTATACTTGAATATAGGACGTACGTAACATTTATTTACTGCTCTTAACCGCGCACTAACGTTGGTTGTAAAGAAGCGCCTAAAACGTATTTTCATTAGGAACAAAGCTTTATTCCAGAAAAGCTATAGCAATGTGGCGAGAGATCTGCTTGAAGGACAAAATTCCTATGTTTGAAAATTCTTCAGATTTTTTCATATCTGAAAATTGAATAATGGCGAATAAACACATGTTTATTTTTAAATAAAAAATCTTCCAGACTTTATAAAAATATGTTTAGAAATCAAGTGACTTTGTATTTAAATCGTTTTTTTGTATGTGGGATATAGCGTTGATTTGAATGATTATGTCACGTGGTAAACTATGATCCTAGAATAACCATATTCAGTGCATTTACGGTATATAGTTTGCGTGTAGCATATCAAATATGCACTCCCCAGTCATTATTATACAGATAGGTAAAATGCACTTCTGCAATTATGCTTGCGCATGTAACTTGCACTCTCCTCTGTGTAAGTTGCCCTACCCATTTGTAATTTGCACTCCATATATATGTTCATGATTTTTACCTGTAGCCCTCCTCTTTTACCCTTGCTTGGGAGAGGCAATGCTACCATCGCGCACAGCTCTATCATAAATATAATTAGAAGATGAGTCACACCAAGCTAACTAACGAGTGCACATAAATTTACTTCATAATGGAATCCAAAGGGCTTTAGGATTTAATGCTAAGGGGGAGCGTTGTTGCAGCGCAAAAATTGACGAAAATTTCAGCAAAAAGGGGAAAATTAGCATAAATTGAGAAAAATTTAGGGTAAACTGGGAAAAATTATGGGTTGCAAAAAAGTCGAAATTCATTCCCACGACTTAGTTTCCCCACTAAAGTCTTTGTCCCAGACTTTGAACAATAATGGGGTAGGACTCATTTTACATAGGCCAAATTGTCTCGCAGTAATTGCCCCTTTTCCTGGATAGTACACCAGGAACCACGCCCATGTTAAGTCCAGGAATATAGTAGGAATAGCAACACATCGATAGCATTGGTGGAAATAGCAACAAAACAACAACGATACTTAATTCAAGCAATTCAGGGCAAGCGTTTCCAATTTGAATTGCTGTTTTTATAACTACTTCAATCCATCCTGACTTGGCCCAACCCATGGAAGATCTTTTCAGCGCATTCTGAGCCACAATCTGGCCAACCAATTTACCAACCGTAGCTGCGTCTCTGAATGACTTTATACTTGACTATGGCATACGTTTATGCGCTACGCAGCTCAAATGATTTACCGAAACACTTTGTCCATTGAACCGTGAATATGCTATACTACGTTCATGCTTTGTTTTTCAGGCAAACACCAAAATTGTCGTCGTTTTGTCGCTCGGGAATATGATCGGTATGGCAGGCGTATCGAAGCAAATTTCCAAGCCAATTACCACGAAGACCTTCGACTAATGTTGTACCCATGCTCGGAGCAATGAATCGTGCACCGGATTCAATTGGCATCATAACGAACAATGTATCCTTATAAATGGTCTTTTTATGGCAGTTAAAACCGATAATACCAACGACGGTGGTCTTGTTATGAAAAGATTTTATCAGCTTTTAATCCGAAAGGCAAGTGATAAAGGAAAACAATGATACGATTTACCTGTACATAATGTGAGAGTAAACTTAATCAGCACTCATCAACCGTCCTGTTTTGTTATTTCAAGTAATAATCATTACAAGACGCTTTTTATTCAACTACATTTCGTCGAAAATCAGTCTGGAATACAATACTCTGCAGTTAAAATCAGACAGTTCTATGTTAATGAATATTCAATGCAGATTATCGACAATGACAGATGCATGAGATCCATTTGTCGGATCCACATCATGCTCCAACGGAACATGCATAGGTGCCCAGGATCCTTGTGTGTAGTTGGTCCCGACGTTGGATTGGAGGAGGGGTACGTAACCAAAATCTTTTCTAAAAGCGATCAAAAATTATGCATCTTATAGCTAAGCATTGAAAACAAGTTTTTGGCCAGTAATGTTTATATGTGCTGAATCAATTTTTTATGGATCAACGCTATACCAGATTGATACTATATACAAAGTTAAGTTGAGAAGGTGATAAAGATTATGTTTTTGGTTTTGGCAAAGCACACCTGGAAATAGGGACGTTGGTTTTTCGAAAACACCAGCTGCAATAGTCAAGTCAGGCGGCTGGTGCGTCTTACACGGCTGGATGCACCGAGCATTTTGTTTACTAGCCGCATAATTTTTCGACTGTCCACAACATGTCTTGGGGCCTCTGTATATGTATTGATGTATTGTACCAAATTCTTGCGTTCTTCGTATTTGTAAAGTTTTTAATAAATGTGCACTATGTACCTCAGTTTAATATAAAGAATATGTATACCCCCCATGAATGCATAGACATATAGGTATATACAGCATACTTATATATCACATATATATCAACTTATACAAAAATTCCGTAGTTTCTGTGAATAGACCCATCCCCAAAAAATGAAAAATTTTTACCACCAGGAGAGAGCTGAAGTTTGGTGTATATTCATTCATTCCAAAGTAGTGACTTCATTAAGGTTTGTATTAAAATTGTACGTGACAAAAATCAGGAAAGTAGTCGGAATTTTACGGTGGGGTATAATTCGTGAGTAGTTAGTTATCTTGTATAGGTTATTGACTGTACATTTTGCTGTAAATACATTTACTGACAAAAATTTTTTTCGGTACATTAAATTGCTGTTATCTGTACGACACAGCAGAAAAAGTCAGATCACAGAGTGAAATCGTATGTATACCTAGAAAAAATTGCGCACGTGAAGCAAGTTAGGCAGACTGCATGGCCGTAGCCAAAGGGACACCACTGGGACATCCTCCCAAATGAAAATTTAACTTACGACATGGACAAACCACGAATTTTAACAAATTTTCTGTCCACTTTCAAATGTATATACTAGACTAGCTTCCGCGCCATTCCTACCCCCACTTAAATTCTGTGCCCGTGTTAGGTCGGTATACAGGTTAGCTTGGAGTGTGTGTTCATGTAGATATTGTGCAATACGACTGCAAATTCTTCGATTTTAACAATAAAATTAGCGATGAGCGATGATTGTCAACAACACACAGAAAGCGTGAAATTTTTAATGTTTTATTAACTTCGGAAAATTTCCATAAAAAAAAGTTAGGCGTGTTTTACATCTCGCTGCTCTTGGCAACGTCTACGACCAAAAATAATATGTTTTGCCACTGTTGCTTGCGCACGACACGATTTCTTAGTATATAACGCAGCAATTGGAGGTATCACCTTTTTGTTGCGATGATTCAAGCGAAGCAACGTGTGGCGGAATATTCGAGTTCCGACCAGCTGCAGTACGCTATTAGTATAGTGAAAGTTTACGATAACACACGACCTCCATACTTTAAAAAGACAAGTGCTTATCAGTGTCAAGTCTGACATTTATCATGATTTGAGTCTTCAAATCATCTTCGCTACAAAAATTATCTGACAAACAATACGTAAAATACAAATAATATTTCATATAATTTGTACAAGCTATAGTCTTAGCATAGAAAAAGTGGAGCTCTTGGCAATTTGCCATCAAATATATTGTGATATATTAGTGTTTTCTCAAAGAAGCTAAATCAATAACAAATTAATCAGATTTTACTGTATTGAAAACAAAGACTTTCATTGTCCGTTCCAAACTCAATTTCGACAAGGATGGATTACCGAATTGAGCTCATTCGAAAATCACTAATCTAACGCTGGATTAGCACGTAGACTGTATTTGTAATACGGTGTTTATTCAGCCACTGGGCTATAGACCAACACTATAGGCTATAGACCAACACTATTAAAACTAAAATCTTTTTCGAAAAATTTTCATACCGTTTAGAAAAAATTTTACTTTGGGGATCCTTGGTAAACCAAAAAAAATAAAAAAATTGCCATGCTAGAATTATACAACAAAAAGATCTGCCCAAATAACATATCATTCAGCATAGCCTTACACTATCAGCAGCCATTACAGTTCAGGTGTGCGCTATAGCTTGGCCATAGGTAGTGGAACTTAAACCACACCACCGTACTTCTGTATTTTATTAGATAGTATCATATTTATTTTTCAAAAATTTTAGTAGTATTCACACCTTAAAATTGGGCAATAAAATTAGAAGTAATGCGGTCAAATTGTGTTCCATTTTGATCTCAGATTTTGGGCTAATTTGAACGTGTGAATCTATCTCTACAACACATGTAGTATCTGAGAATAAAGTTAAATTGTGTGAAACAAACATTCTTCTGCACTCAAAAAAGAACTTTCCATAAAATTTAAAAGAATTTATTTTGATTTTGCACCAACAGATATTTTTTAATTCAAAGAATATTCCTTGAAATTTCAAAGATATGTAATTCTTTAATTCGAATTTTAATTGTAATTCTTTGGAAATTTCAAGCTTATAAGTTAATGTAGAGATGAAAAAGAGACAACCTTGCGAAGGACGGCTTAAATTTTCGTGAACCATGTCCGGCTCAGCGGGGATTTTCCAATGAAAAGCTAGGTTCTGCTGGGCCCTTAATAATACGTTTGTGATTCTTTATTATTAAAGAGTACATAATGTCGAAACTGACAAAGGACCTATATATCGTCGGTTATGTAAGCAAAGAATATGTATGCAAAATAGATATTTTCGAAAAATTTAGGCTAAATTTTAGCAGGACGCAAAGGCGTCAGTAACTTTTCGAGGATTAGCTATCTTAACAGTTTTGATATGTCAAAATAAGTTAATTAGTGTCAGTAAAACTAAGTTACTGAAATGTCGGCGAGATCGGCTGATACCTTGTAAAAAGTAATTTTGTAATCTGCGATGAGCTTGACACAGCGCATCAGTAACTCCGCCTGAAACGTTATCTGCTGTTGATATATTCCTGTCCAGAATTCTCAATATCTCAATTTTCTCGTTTTGCAAGCAATAAATCATGCAGTGGACAATGGCTTGACTGATTTACCGGCTGACACCGTTCACAAAGTCTTGTCAAGTCAAGTCGTTATAAGTTACTCGGACTTAACACACTCGTAATTATAGTCACCAAAAAGTACACCAGCAGATCAGGTTTGCTTATCCTCCGATTTTTGTTACGAAAATCACAGTCGCCTGAGACCATTGCCGGCCGTCACGCTTTTTTCCAGTACACATAGATGTATTCGTCAATGTCGAGCATCGTAAGATTGACATTGAGCCTACTGATACTCATTTAATATGGATAGCTGCCAATTAATATTAATGTTAAAATACTGAAAAACATTCTAAACACAAAGCCACTGGTCGAATAATTTAAGTTTTAAACGAAAGCAAAGTCATAGTCACATATGAAAAGTTAGAACATAGGCAAGTGAAATCTACAATTATTGCAACGAGCTGCTTAAATAAATCTATACACTTCAAGTGAATAAGAAGGATTCACAGAGTTTAAAGTAGAGCCTTAATATTAATAATTTATTGAAATAATTCGGTTTTATTTACATAGTAGTGGCTTTGAGACCAGAATATTTAACGGTATGTCATTTGATTTATTATATGTATTATTGCTGAGTGGTGGACTAACGAAAATGTTGGCGTTGAATCACTGCACACGACATGGGAGTTGTCATGTATTTCTGAAACTGAACCACCAATATCAGTAAGTAAGTATAAAGCACAACACAGGTGTGCCAGCTATTACAAATGATCATGTGTATCTTTTGCTCTGATCAACTTTGTCACTTAACGCATATGGCGATTGTACATACTACGTTTGCTCTATCATCTTTGAAGTAATTTGCACGCAGACACTTTTCACAAAATTTTTCAGATACGTCCTTTGCTCAGATCACCGGCGTACTTGCTTTTCCAGTATTTCGGAACCTAGTAAGGTAAATTTGGCTGGTCTTGCTGTTACCATGCTATTTTATTATATATATGTATTATATACTAATTTATATATACCATAAGTATCGATGTTCCGTTGTCTCAGGAGAGGGAGGGGGTGGATGATTCCGGGGTGGGGTCGTTATGGGAGGGGGTAAATTTTATGAAATTTTTAGGAACACAAAATTCCCCCAATAAAATCTACCCTCCCCATTAAATAAAAATACTCGAAATTTTTGTAAATGTGCGATAAATGTTTCCTAATTTCCCGTATTTTTTAACAATTTTACCCTAATTTTGCCAATTTTCATACCATTGTGCCAATTAAAATTTTCTGCGCACCAAGACGCGGGCCGGAGCGGAGTCTTCAGGCGGAAAGTAAATGTGGTTTAGGACTCCGACCCTTAGGAGACGTAGTACCATTCCGTCCTATCGACACCTATAATATATAAGTTGTAATAAATATATATGTTTGCTGTTTTAGAAAATGGTTTTAGCAGCCGAACCCAGCTGTTCCACAAAACTATGTTTTTCCATGGAAAACTTAAGCAGATCATAGGCTCTAGCACGGCTCGAGTATAGAGCCGTGCCGACACTAGTGCGTGAACTTTCACATCGAGTTTCTTCACAAACATGTGTTGGAGTTTACGCTTCCCATAAATCGTACTGTTAAAGTAAATTGATCACAGGCATAATATTAGCAGCGTGCGCATGGACATGAAATTCTGATCACTACTCTATCTCCGTCTCCATGGAGATCATCGTGGGCACCCCAGTCGGAACATATTACATACCATCTATTGCTATAGTGATACAAATCATTAAATAGATGTGTTACATGCTGTCGCTGAAGTATTTTTGTCTCTGCTATGGTCGACGGGTTAAACCCCATCGCCATAGGGGTCGCGCCCGGTAGATGAACTGAGGGCAAAAACAGGCCCCAGGCTTTGTGCTGAATACAACTCTTTAGTGCTTGGAAAGGCACTGGACTAGATACAAGACGTCTCTAGCTCTTATGCATGATACAAGGCTCTCATACAAAATAATCTGACCAGATACATCTCTCTAGGTCATGCAATTCTTCCAAATCCAGATACAAAATCTTCCTGTATTACCTTTACTTTTCGATATCCTGACACATTTTATACCTATCTCTGTATCCATATGGATAATAATGCTTCCATAACTTCAGCACCTTGTTTGGATAAATGGTATCGATCTTTTGCACAAAATAGCTCATGCATCAGCTTGCCTTTAATGAATAGTTATGACGTAATCGCCAGAAAGCTGATATTGTCAATCTCGCCATTAAGCATATCAACGAATTTGCTCAATTTAAATGACGTCTGCACCTCTCGTTTGAACTGCTGACACCATAGGGGCACCTTGGGTTGAACGTTGCGGAGTCTCCATCGGGGAAACAAAAGACGCGTCGGAAATGGCGAAAAGTTTGATGAAAATAGTTTCTGAATATTTTGGGTAAATGTGACTTACAGTTGTTGCAGATGTGGTAATTTTTGGAATATCTTAAGGAATACGAAGTTTTTTTAGATTTATTTGAATTATGTTCGATTTCGCATTGATGTTTAGATAAATCATTAATACCCGCATATATAAATTATATTGTTATGCGCAACACAGTTTTTAGCTTACAGATTGCGCAGGCGCATCCAAACCTCTTCCAAACTTTGTCCAGAATAAGGCTAAACAATCAGTAAATTTGTCAATTCTTTTAACATTTGAGTCTCCAATGAATAACGGCGCCATATCAATATAGTGTATATCGGATGCTTGGAGAAAGCCCAAAATTTAAGAAATAATGAAATAATGCTATAAATCACCAAGTCGTCAAAAGAGAACAAACATTGTTGTGTTTGACACAAAACTGCTGTGCGTGTGGTCCGAAGAGCAGTCTTGTTGTGATGTTTAATGTAATATTAAAATTGTCCTCACAAATATTTATTTCTAGAATCAACAGGCCGGTCTGTTTAAATGATGAAAAATTTAATTCGTCGTTCCTTGCAGCTTTAAGTACTAATAATGACGACGCTTTCTAACATTAGTAGGGCCGACATGGAAAAGCTTCTAAAGAAATCTCGCACAGAGCTCATTGATGTTCCAAAACATTAATGTTTAAAAGCTGACCCTGACATCAAAGCAGTAAAAAGCAGACAGACTTGTCCACGTACAGCATCAAAAATTCTAACCCCACTATCACCCCGCGCTAAGGGGAGAGCCTGGGGAGCTAGTAAGTTAACGAACAATGGATTGATACGAACAGACCATATCCTGATACCGGGAAAGATTTCGATTATAGTATGTCAACGGTAGAAAGTCATGAAAAAGTAAAATGGGATTAGCATAATAATGATCCTGATAATTGATATGAGCAGTACCTGTCTATAAATGCAGTTTCGAGAAACAAGTATCTAAAGATTTTAACGATGACTGAATCGAATATACATTTTTGTTGATTAACTTGATTAAAACGTTTGACTATATAAACCACACTATATGTTTTATATTTCGTTTACAGCTAAAAATTTTGCACAACTTAGATATCCAGATGACCTAGCTATGTAACCTAAATATCATCTGAGATAAAGCCTTTGCTCAGGGCAGAAAAATAGAGCAATATGCAGCATAAGGGTTTTGTCAGTGAAATGTAACATAAGGACAGACGAACTGCTACTCATGATTCCTAGCTGTCTTCAGTAACATCGCTTTTGTTTTCGCTGCTCGTTACAGCTGACACTTCCTAATGGTCTGAAAAGTAATCGAATTGTTGTCTTTCGCTGTCAGCTTTTGATATTTCTTCAAGATATGGCCAACGTAAGTTAGGTTTAGTCAATTAGGAACAAAGGTCTTTCACAGGGCCGGCGCTATGGGTGTGAGGCCCCAAACGATGTGTGAGGGGCCCCTGAAATGTGTCATGTAAAAATAAAATTTGCAATTATTAGTCCGCCCCACGTGATAGACTGCAAAACGCAACAAATGTGAGAGGCTTAACTAGAACCAGAAATGACGTAGAAACCAATTTAAAATTTTTGACTGAAAAGATATTCGATAAATTAATCTTTTCTTCAAATTACCAAACCAGTCCTATTCTATTCGAGATTTAGATCTAATCGAATGTAACATTAACCATTAAATAGCGTTATTTTTCTAGCAATATTTAACCAATCTTAGTCGATATAGTATAGTGTGCTTTAATCTAGCTATCAGAGGCCGTATGTTGAGCAACCAAAATTTAAGTTTACCGAGTAAGTTTAAGTTTTACTCGGTATAATATACACGGTAATGCTAACCACTTTGTAAAGTTTGGAGGTTTTTCGTGTCAAAATGAAAAGAATCACATTAACTTTTTTGGCAACCCTTCCCATTTTAATGGTGTATTTAAACTATATCGCAGCGACTCAATATTATACCGGGTATCGGTATGGTTGCTCAGCATACGGTCTCTGATAAATATAAACTTGAACTTAACATAAGTAACCAAATGTTTCAGAACAATCAACTTTGCTGGTATTAATTAGTTAAATCTAGTAACGAAATCATTACATTTTCAAATCAACGTAGTGGTTTTCGGCGAGCTTTCATGTCTGCGAAACGATCAATTAATGCAGCCAGGTTCAATTTTCGAGCAATTTGATTCTCGATGGAAATAGTTGCCAAGGCTGATAGGCGATCATCTGCCATCGTTACTGGACTCCGCTATTTTTTCCTTTCATATTTGCGCCATTATCGTAGGCCTGTCCACAACACTAGCCAACATCCAATTGCCATTGATTTGCATTGTTAAGGAAGGCATCCAACAAGTCTTTCCCTGTTGTTTCATTAACATTCAAGTAGCCAAAAAAGTGTTCGCTAATTTTGGCGCCACTTCCAGGTTCACATTTGATGAATCGCAACACAACCGACATCTGTTCTTTGTGTGAGATATCAGGGGTACAATCCAAAATAATTGAGTACTACAAACATACTGAAACAACTAGTTTTACGCTAAACGGAGATCCTACTCTGAAAATCAGTTAAAACTATTATAGCGTTACTGCCAAACAACTATTAATACGGTATTCAATACAATTGTATTATTGTATACATGTAAAATCTGAAGCATGGAAAAATTTTGAGTTTTTAGCGGCTGTTCAAACACTTTTAAAATGGCATAAAAAATTTTAGTTATATCTAGCTTGTGAGGGGCCCCCCAAGTGTGAGGACCCCCCGGTGGGGGGGGGTAGGGGAGTGCTAGCGCCGGCCCTGATCTTTCAGGTCCGCTTTCTTAGCCGAGTTAATAGAGAGCTGCGCTAAGTACACTGTTCGTAATATAAATTCGCGTTGTGGACGAGTTCACAACCGGGCAAATCAAATGTCTTTTGTTCAGACTTATAGTCAGTTCTCTATTGCACAATGTTAGGATGGCTCATTCAGGCGCGAAAGTGCTAACTTTAGCGAAAAGTATACCAGGACGAAGATTCCCTAACATAACGGAAGTTTAAGCTCACGGAAATCTCAAAATTGAAGCTGTTTAACCAATTTAAATCTTCGTTTAGGACGAGCTAAGCGCATCGCACTAAGCCATCCTCCGGACACATAGATAGCAACATTTTTAGAACCAGGTTTTGCGCAGGAATGCATAGAGTTGCACTCCATTTGAGCGTGACCTGGCTCTAAAAAAGTTTGCCACACAACATCTGGTTAGTTTTTATCGCACACCCTATATAATAAGGAGCAAAGTATATCCCGGTTGTGGTTCTGAGCCGCACAGCTACCTTATATGAGCGAAAGTTCCTTAACTGAATTTGGTGAATTACTAACGTAATCTAAAAGCATGACCCTACTTCGTGGCTCTCATATTATCATCGCCCTACGTCCAGTAATATCAATAACCATGGTTGCTGTTTTGGTTGCATATTGTCAAGTTATATATAGTTATAAGTAATACAGTGAAGAAACGAAAGCTCATAAATCAAATGTAGCTCTATGAAAGTTTAACTCGGCCTTAGCCTTTTTGTGTTTTTTGTCAACGATTGAATCAATCAAATTTCCAACATCAATGTCCGTAGTAGTCGAGACTCTGTCGCTGTACCATTATCCACATCGTCCTCTTGTGTTAATACCTTAAATAAGAAATATTAATATTCATTATAAATGTAATAATTTCTTAACAACCTGTAAATTTATCTACAGATTCAAGTAGAAAGAAAGTCCGGTTACACCAGTACTACTTCCAAAACAATCAACACCAGATAAAGGTTATATTGAGTTCCTTCAAGTGTAGTCATGTTACGCCGACACAAAAATACAGTATGAGTTCCTATTGCCTCAATCACAATACACTGACGCAATAACACGAAAATAGAACAATAATAAATCATACTAGTAATACTGATGAACACGCAATTCATTAGTTTGTCAAACTCAAGTCGCCTATCTCACTTGTTCCATCTGAATATCGTGCTCGCTAACATGGAATCCAAACGAAATCTCGCCTGGTTTATAATCCAGATCACGATTTGCGGAATCGCCATCTTCGTTAGAGCTCTTGTCGTCGGAATTTTCTCTGTTTTCCTTTCAAAAATTTTCTCTCTGCGAATAATACATGTTGCGAGTGACATATCCCTGATAGCCCGCGTATAGTGTAGCCGTGACGTTGTGCTTGGAGCATCGTGTAGCGGCGACGTGGTGGTTGAAGCCTTTTGTAGCCCTGATATTGGGGTCAGAGCATCGTGTTGCCGTGACGTGGTCGTAGCATCATGTAGCCGTGACGTTTGGATCAGAGCATCGCATAGCTGTGCCGTGGTCGTCGGAGCATCGTGTAGCCGTAACATGGTGATCGGAGCTTCGCGTAGTTATGAAGTCGTAGCCGTGATATATTCAATTTTTGATAAAAACAGTATTAACGTTCGCCCCGTTACTTAACTGTCAATGTTCGTTAAGTTGTTCTATTTTCCATTTCCAGATGCAATAATCAATTAGGTGCACGACGGCTTTGGTGAATTTAGTTTTTGAAATCTGCATGTTTGTTGCACTATGAGTATCAAACGGTAAAATAGCTGATTTTTTCACGTAACTGTATCTATCACTTCCAAAAAATAAACAACTGAATTCGCGTGTTTACGTCCTGGGAAGCAGTATCGTCCGATATTGTAGCTGCTCAAGAAGAATATTTAGTCCAAAATACTCACACAAAATCATCGATATTAAACATTATTAATATTGTTAGCAATAATATGCCAATTAATTGTATAACACTAAAATACAGCGAAGCATAAACTGCAGTATTTAAGAAAATACAGCCTAAAATACTAAAACTTCGTCATATAAAACATTTAACACTATCTTGCGCTATTCAGATACTTGCTTACAAACCACTTCCCACATAGCTACGAAAATGCAGGTTAGAGGCTATCTACAACTTATGCAACGGTGAATGGTACTAAGCAGTATTGTGCTATTATTTGATATAATATTTTAATGTTACTGATTATTGTCCAATGCGAAACTTCGAGGTAACGTGAGAGAACTGGGGTTCTGGTTTAGTTTAAGACAATGGCGAAAGAAAAACAGGATCTCCGGTTTTGAGGACAGTGTATATGAGGTGTATCTGAAATAAAATTAGATCTGGGTATAGATTCCAATTAACAAACACTACTGCGTCTTTTATAATACAGCTGAACATTAAACACTTTAAATCTACCACCGAGTTAGGGCCTTTGCTCAGAATAAAATACCAACAGTTGCACCTGCAGAAGTAAAAGCTCTATCTCAATAACTTTGCATTTTTTGTTATACTACCGCCAATATTATTATATCTGAATAGGTTTTTAGGTCAGATAAATTATAATCATATATGTTATCTTTGGGACCAATAAAAACCAAATTCGCCTTAAACACGGGACAGGGCTTTTGCTCAGACTAACGACGTCGTCGTTGATCTGAGCAAAAGCCCGATCTAACATAATTGGCCAATTCGGAGATATGTTGTAGAAAATGACCGTAGGACTACTAAAAATCATTACGCAAAAGCCCGTACTGTTAATTTCAATTTTAAGTGAATAAATAAATAGTTTGTAAAAGCCCGTAATACAGAGTGGTAATAAGGAAAGCCCGATGTACATAAGGCTTTTGCTGCTTTAATATGTACTGATCTGGCGAAAGCTTGGTGTGTGCAGTTGACGCTTTTGCTTATACAATACACAGTGCTGGATGTGTAGTTGAAAAAAGCCCGATATAAAATTATTGTTCTGTCTGCGAATATAACAGATTCCTATTTTACCTGCAACTGTCTAGAAATACTGGGCAACTGCGCTGTATTTAATAACATTTATATTATACTGTATTTCGTTTCAGATAAGGCCGCCTGTACCAGGACTATTTACACCTCTGCGTTATATGGATCTTCTTTATGTTATAGATCCTGTTTAGGCTTAATGCCAGTTATGTAAAACATGTTTACAAACTACTTGTACTAATCTGTAAAAATATCAGTATATATACTAAATTAATAAATAAATACAATCAATGGCTTTAACAATAGGCGACAGAGTATGGGTGCTAAACTGGCCCAACTGTCCGCCATGGCCCGGAGAAATATCGGACGATTCTGATGCTACAACAAAACCTAAAAATATTAAGTCGAAACTTTATGTTTACTTTTTTGGAAGTGATAATTATGCTCATGTTGCGGTTAAAAATTTACTACCATTTAACTGCGCGGACTGTGCCAAATATATTAGCTGCAAGTCGAAATCGATTCAAAATGCCTTAGCAAAAATGCGCCAATACGACAAATATGCGGCACGAGCTGGAGACGACGGTGGCGCTGAGCCTGGACCATCTGAAGTTAGTGTATTGAATAAGTATCGTATTGAATAAGTTGTATTCATTTCAGTATTTGTTCCAGTACAATTGAATCAAACACATGTATCAGGTTTCAATATTACACTGTGCAGCTTGTATACTTACACGGTGTTCCCAACTACCGTAGTAGCTGGGCCTTGGGGGATTTAAGTGAGATTACATAGGTAGTGAAGAGAAATGCTTCTGGAACACATCTGAATTTTGGCAAAGTAATTGGGATTTTTGCCTTTTCAGGCACTTCGTATTTTATACGTAATTATGTTTTTAACGCACAGGGTTGTCGTCGGCCAAGCGCGTATCCTCCTGCGGAAGTCATTTATCAAAGGGAACTCAAGCGGCACATATTTCAGCTGGATGATAGCTCGGACACTAATGATTCAGCCGATCATGATCCCGATTATAGTCCTCTCGACGACTCATTCAACTCTGGAGATACCGAAAATGCTGCGATACCGGAAAACAGAGTAAGTTGTAGTAGGTCACTTGTTGAGTCTTTCAAGCAATTGGTAAGTTGCTATTTTGTGTTATGTTCATTAAATATGTATATTTGTACACCATGCATCCATTTTTGTCATATTTTTACCTTGCATTATATTCTAGGAACCTTCGCTGCCTGCTCCTCCGGAAAAAATGCAGACCGTACCGTGGATCAGCTTATCATCTAAGTGGTTGGTGATAAACTAACGCGAAAAGCTTACCAATGGCAAACCTCGAAGCAAGCAAGGACCGCTGGACAAGCTTATGTCAACCGATCGGGCAAGCCAGTGCTAGCACGGACAGTGCAGCAAGTTGACTGTTCTAACTGCGCTTTTGGTTGTTCTAAATATTTTTCTGATAAAAGACGTGACCAAATTTTTGCTGATTATTATTTATTGAGTCGCGAATTACAAAAGTATTTTATATGTGAAACAGTTGAAGTTAGAAATGTTTCAAGAAGAACTGTGAAGTCAACTGTAAAGAAGCAATATAGGCAGAAATCTTACGTATTTAAGCTACCACCAGATGGCGGTGAAAACAAGCGGCAAGTGTGTAAAAATTTTATATGGCGCGATTGCTTAAAGCATCGCAATTCGTTAGGTGCTCCACCAACTGATAAAATTCCCGCACCTCCACAACACGCGCTTACATCTGAGCAGGTACAATCAGTACAGAACCACATTGATAGCTTTGTACGCGTTCCAAGCCATTATTGCCGCAAGAGTTCAAAACGTGTTTATGTTGAGTCAAATCTTAAAAGTAAGGGACACATGTATCGTTTGTATGTTGAACACTGTCATGAAACTAACAAAATTCCAGTTTCCTTATCTTCTTATGTGCGAATAGTTAAAAAAATAATATTTCCGTCCACAAACCTAAAAAAGATCGTTGTTCAACTTGTGTGAAATATGAAAATCTGGTTGGTAGTGCCAAAGAAGCGTTCAAATCTCAGTATGATACTCACTGTTTTCGCAAAGAAGAAGCGCGAACCCTGAAAGATATCGCTAAAACAGACGCCAAAGCGTCTAAGAACGTAAGTTTTGCAACTTTTGACTTGCAAGCCGTATTATATGTACCGCATGGCACAGCATCGTCCTTATATTACAAACGTAAGTTGTCATGCTATAATTTTACGATTTGCGACGAACAAAACGACGGGTTCTGTTACTTTTGGACAGAAATAGACGGAAGCAGAGGTGCAATTAATATAGGGACATGTTTATTGAAGTACATTGCATTTTTACCTGAAAACATTTCAGAAGTTTCGTTGTTTTCTGATTCTTGTAGTGGTCAAAATAGAAATACAGCAATAGTTGCGGCGCTTTTGTACGCTGTTCGCGAAAAAACCGTCCCTTTTGTATAACGCACACGTTTTTAGAACCTGGTCACACTCAGATGGAGTGTGACCATCTACATTCGTGCATTGAAAGTGCTGCTAGCAATGTGACCATATCGGTTCCTGCTGATTGGTTAAATGTACTTAAGCTTTCTAGGCCCAGAAAGCAGTTCAAACTGGTACAACAACTAAGTTTTACAGATTTCTTTGATTTAAAAATTTTAGCAGATAAGATGTTTAACAGAAGTAGACTTGATGTTCCTTTTTCAAAGGTTAAGCGGTTTCAGTTTTGCAGCAATCAACCGTTTGTTGTGCGGTACAGTACAGATTACACGTCCGACTACGAGCAATACGAACTTCGTGATATCAGAACACGAAATTCAACAGCGCTATCCCTGGAAGCGGCGTATTTGGAACATTTGAAGATATCTACCGCCAAAAAAGCAGATTTGATGCAATTATGTCAGACTTACGTAATCCCGGAACTGTACTGGCCGTACTTCAACTCTATTAAGTCGACGGGCGATGAAAATGTTGGCATCAACATTACAATGGATTACGTAGAAGAATCCGACAGTGATAGCGAACTTAGCAGTGATGCTGAGGAAGAACTTTGATTGCAAGGGTGAATGTTTTTGAAGTTAATTCCGTCAATTCGATGAATGTTAATTCTTAATTTTGTTTGTTTCGTATTTACTGCTAATAATTTTAATTACATTTCCAGGTTTCGATATTTCTTTTTTTGCATTTTTATATGTTACATATAAAGTGAAAAAGCACGATATAGCTTAAACGTACGCATATTGTAACGTGTTGTTGATTTCACAGTTGATCAAGTAAAAGCCCGATCTGTCGCTAATTTGCATAATATGGCTTACGGCGCCACACATAGTGTTGTTGCTAGAAAATAAATAGTACGGACTCAAAACACATATATTCTTGAATGTTTTTGATATGCAACGTATTTTTCTACAAGTACATACTGAAGAGTTATTTACAATTTGTGATGTCTCAAAAATTTAAACCTTCATATCTCAAAACTTCGAGTTTGTAGATCGGGCTCAAAATTAGTCGCTCAGATTGGCGACGAATTGTCGAAATTTACTTTAATTGTCAGAACTGTGAAGAATTATTAGAACAATTGAAATACGTTGGTACAGCATAGTCAGCCAACTTTTGAGAGAGTCGGTAGTTTATATGATTTGAAATTTAACACAATCTGTTAGATCACATCAAAACTTTTTCAATCATTATTTGTTTTAAACAATCGTGTAAATAACAACGAACTATACGTTATCATAGTTATTAAAATCATGGTTATCTTTTGTAAATTTCGTTATCAGTACTCACGATTTTTACGTTATTGTTTTGTGCTCATTAATTTTCAAACTATTCGACAGTATTCTGACATTTAATAATTGTGAAGACTCATCATTTCACCGATAAAGTGAAATTTACTAAAGTTTTTCTGACAAGTCAACCATTGTTCTGACAAATAATAATAATAGCAACATTTATATAGCACCCTTTTCGCCGAAGCTTTGCAAAAGCGCTGAAACAACAAGTACGAAGATGACATATATTGAAAACAATGTAAACAAGGAGGTCGCGGAGGTTTTTTTGTCTAATGAATTTTTTCTTTTTTCTAATGAATTTTTTGCCTAATGAATTTTTTCTCTGGCAAAGTCAACATAGCTATACACACGGTAGAACTATAAATTCATAATGCTGTCAACGTAAATCAGGGAATAAAAACGTTTCTGGTCGGGATTTGAATGTAGGCAAGGTCAGATGTGAGTCCCGCAGTGTTCGGGGTATCGTGTTCCATATTAATGATGCAATAAAAGAAAAGCATTTTGTATTCACGTTATTCGTTTTTAGGATGCGTTCATTAATTAAAAGGCACTCCTGGAGATACCGTGTCTACAGTAATACTCTGTTTGTGCGTATGCTATTTGTGAAATTATTTTTTATGAGTCTTACTTATATTGGCCATCGTTTACTTTTCATCAGAAATTTACAATGGCGCTTGCCCACCATTTTTTGTTAGTGCAGTAGTGCGGGCTGCCAATCAGTGTCCGCGTGACCACACAAAATAAAAGAGCAACAGCCAATTAGTATTTTTGGCGGGACTTCTATATTTTTTACTATGCTGTTAAATTTTTTGACCGATATTCTATCGAGCAACGAACGACGTCTTATATGGTTCCAAGAACGTGGCCTTCTACGCCAGCAAGCTCCTGAATGTCCACAGTGTGGCAATTTAATGAATTTAATTAAAAGGAGTCAGCTACAGATAAATGCTTTTATTTGTTACTCTCTACTATGTTAATTCGATTCTATGACTTGTCTCATCTCTCGCGACTATTGTATCACGGTTTCCGCAGGGCTGTCGTTACTTGGTGACGGCCTGGTTTCCTGAATTAGCATATTTCGTTTTCGCAAATGCCTGGCTTTTACGACGCACCCTACCGGCATATATGCTGTATACCTTGTATACCTAGTATCCAAACCGATACTATTAATAACCGATCTATATTCATTAAACTAATCATTCAAACTTTTATAAGTGAATTTATGATTTTTGATGTAATTTTGCTCAGACGTCGTGCCTGTAATTCCAATTGTAATGATGGATCACGCTAGGATTACGCCTTGAATTCAGACGGGTTATGAATAAAGTTACAAATATTTGGTCACACATGCCCACAGACGTGAAAAATCAAAAATTCTCTCTACTCACGTAGTTGCAATTTCATACTACACGGGGGGGGAGGTGCTGCGCACCCCCACCCCAGAGAGGGTAACTTACTGATTTTTCGTCCTCGGGGCGGGGAGGGGATGGAGTTCCGGGCGTCAGGGGTGGGGGAAGGGTTACCCCCTGCCACCCCCCCGCCGGCATGTATGGATTAAGTAGTATCTTGCCAACTTTACTTGCCCGTATGTCAACATGTGTTGTCCAACCTGGCAACCTCACATCAGACAAGTAGGTTCATTTACAGGACGGCTATGTGTGGCGCTGCCCAACTCATCCGGGAAATGCTAGATCGGTACGAATCCAAAGTGCTTTCAACGACAGTCATCTGTCTCTGAACATACTGCTGCAGCTCACATATCTTTGGAGCCACTCTATTCCGAACAAAACGGCTATGGAAATGACTGGCACAACTGACAAAACTGTTGTTTACTGGTATCAATTCTTTCGTGATATTTGCTCACAGTTGCTGATACGAAACCCTCGACAAATAAGTGGAAAAGGGATTGTTGTGCAAATCGATGAATCTTTATTAGCAAAACGCAAAAATAATGTTGTGAACATGGTTGAGCAAAGATGGGTTTTTGGTGGTTACTGCCCCGAAACAACCGATGGCTTCTTCGAATTTGTGCCGGATTGATCAGCACAAACATTGCGCACAATCAATCGGTGGCTCAATCATTCATTCAGATCAGTGGGGAGCCTATAATAATATTAACCAGATACAAGTGGTACCACCGTACCAACATTATGCAGTCAATCATACGCACAATTTTGTTTGCACTGTCACAGGAGCCACCACAAATCATGTGGAGTGTTATTGGAAGAATGCTAAAAAGAAATGGAAGTCCATGTGTGGTGTGTCTTCAAATACACTTGAAAGCCATATGGATGAGTTTCTTTGGCAGGAGCGGTGTGGTAAAACCGGAACAGATGCATTTAATGCCATTATTAGACATATTTCGGCCATTTACCGCGTTTAAAGACTAATGGTGTGAACTATGCCTTTGTATAACTGTATATTATGTAATGCTCCGCTGCGATTATTGGATGTGCGGTTCCTGAAGTGATATAATAGTGTAGTTCTGGTAATGTTAAAATGTCCAATTGGGCAACGGACATATATTAGCACAATAAGTTTACGTGTAATTAGCCAATCAGAATAATAATGTCTCCAAACAGAATTAACCAATACCACAAATCATGTGGAGTGTTATTGGAAGAATGCTAAAAGGAATTTGAAGTCCATGTATTTTGTGTTTTCAAATACACTTGAAAGCCATATGAATGAGTTTCTTTGGCGGGAGCGGTATGGTAAAACCGGAACATATGCGTTTAATGCCATTACTAGACATATTTCGGCCATTTACCCTGTTTAAGGACTAATGATTAACTATGCCTTTATACAACTGTATATTATGTAATGCTCCGCTGAGATTATTGGATGTTCTTTCATATAATAGTGTTGTTCTGGTAATGTTAAAATGTCCAATTGGACAACGGACATATATTAGTGCAATAAGTTTACGTTTAATTAGCCAATCAGAATAATAATATCTCCAAACAGAATTAACCAATAAGAATGGCACATTTATTGATTGCAATTTCTAAAAAAGGAATTACTGTAGACATGGTATATCCATGTGTGCCAATTAAACGGGGGCTGGAGGCAGGATGAACATTGCGGCGATATATTTTGGACCATTTGTGGATAATATGTTGTGGACGATGACTAGTATTTTGAATGCGACTCGTTGCTGCAAAGGAAGCCAGTGAAGATTTCGCAGAACGCGGCTGATGGAATCCCATTTTTTGGAACATGTTGCTTACTATTCTAGCAGCTGTGTGTAGCGCCCGACGTAAGGGTTGCATTGTAGATGTTGGGATGCTTGGGTATAGTGCGTTGCAGTAGTATATTCTATTTATGTCAAAAACTCGTATTGTACTGTGTGCCGTGTCTACATCGAGTCGACGATGAAGACGGCTTGTTGAGCGGAGTTGCCAGATGCAGGTTGCTGCCAGCTGGCTGATGTGTTGTATAATGTTTAGTTTGTTATCCAAAGTAACGCCGAGAACTTTGATAGATGTGGCGGGCTCGATGGTTGCAGAGCCGATGATTGTCGATGGCCCAACGAAATCATTCAAGTGAAAATAAATTAGTTCCGTTTTGGTTTCGTCAAGTATAAAGTTGTTGACATTAAACCAATGTTTCAGGTTGGCAAGTAGCTGTTGAAGGGATGGATTAATATTAGCAATGTCACCGGGATGGAAGAGACGGTAGACTTGTATGTCGTCCGCATAACTGTGCGCCTCAAATCCAGCCATAGTTATCAGAGCCATGACGGGAGCAAGGCAAATATTGAACAAGACTGGACCAAGCACACTGCCTTGTGGGACCCCGGTTTTTTTAGCTTCATAGGTTTAGAGCGATTTTTGCCGATTTGCACAGATTGTTCGCGGTTAGACAGGTACGAATGAAACCATTACACCGCAAATGGAGAAATACCAGCAGCTATGAGATTTTTTAAGATTATTTCACGGCCAATAGTATCAAATGCTGCGGACAGGTCTAGGATTACCATAACCGTAACCTGGCGCCTTGCAAACGCAGACCTAATATCGTTTGTAATTTTAATAAGTGCCGTTTCCGTGGAGTTGTTCTTGCAATATGCGGCTTGTTGATCAGCAGGTAACTTGAAGCGTCCAGCAATGAGTTCAGCTGAGTGAGAACTGCTCGTTCAATGAGTTTAGAAAGATAGGATATGTTAGATACAGGACGGTAATTGGCAAATATAGTATGATCTGCATTTTGCTTTTTTAAAGCAGGATGGATAATGGACAATTTTTCGCTGCTTGGAAAGGTTGCAGTATCCAACGAACAGTTGATAATTCGAGTTATAGGCTCTACCAAAATTTTTGGAAACTGTTTTATGACGGTAGGCTGGAGAACATCCAGGGCGCAGCATTTATTGATGCTGGAGTAGATTAACCGGTTCACTGTATCAGTTGAGACGTGAGAGAATGAGAAGCCTGGCTGAGTGTGTACGTCTGGCGAGACATTTTTGGAACTAGGTTTAGTGATGTGGTTGGATTGCAGTACTCGAATTTTTTCATAAAAGTATTCAGCGACTTGATCAGCCTTATCTTCAAGTAGACTTGGTTTATACTTTCTGGAAAGCATTTGGTTAATTAAAGTCCATTTTTGGTGGTTGAAAATTACTCAAGTTTTTGTTTCCAGAGGGTGTCTAACTTGCGCTGACACAACCCACGAAACTTCTGCTTTTGTGTGTTGCATGCAACTTTACTGTTCTTAGTTTTTTGTCTTCGCCAGTCTCTTTCGAGTCGTCGTAGCTCACGTTTGTAAACACTGCATTCCGAGTCGTACCAAGGAGTATCTGGTTTGTCTTTAATAACCTTGGTCATTTTACGGAGTTGTTCATCCAAAGTCGATTGGATGGATGTGAAAAAGTGTTGTATATAGTCATTTAGACTGATGTCAGTGGGCACTGATAATAGTCGCAAGGCGGACTGGAAGCGTTCGGGATCGATTGATTTCCAACAGCGATGCATTGTTTTTGTTCTTGATGTGCTTTGGGAGCGGTATTTTAGTGCTAGAATTACTAGACTATGATCAGAAAGCCCGGTATCATAAACCTTCACATTGCGCAGTATAGTGCTATCCGAATATGTTAATACAAGGTCAAGTAAATTGCCGCGGTCGTGTATACTTGTTGTTACGTGTTGCCTCAGGTGGAATGACGTTATTACTGTCGAAAAATTGTTTGATATTGTGGGCGTATTAAAGTCGCCCATTATTAAAAGTTGGATAGTGGGGTTGTTCACAATTACAAATGTAAGAATTTCACTAAGTTCGGTGCAAAAATCAGACATCGATAGCTGGTGTGGACGATAGATGATTAATATAGTCAACGTCTGGGCCGTACAAGTTAGCTGCCCACACATATACTCGAAGCTGGTGACTGTTATGTTAGTTAACTCAAAACTTTCGCTGTATTTCATATCGTCGCCATAAATGATGGCCGGGCCACCTTCGCGACCGGATAAATTGGGTTTTGCAGCATTTTTAAAGCCGTGTGGAGTACACTCAGTCAGTGAATTACAGCTTTCTTGTCGCATCCATGTTTCTGTCAGTGCCATAAAGTTTAGGTTGTACTATGTGTCGAAGAAGAGCGGACTTTTTGGAAAGACAGCTTACGTTTAGCATCTGTTTGTCGCTATAATTTGTCGCCATGGTGTGGCTGAGTGTAGGTTGCTGGTTCACTGTAGATTCAGTGACATTTTCTAGTCAACATGGCAGCAGGCCGGTGGGTTTAATATTAATAGCTTGGGCACAATTACAACTTTCCAACAGAATATTAATAATACAGCACATATACAATAATAATCACTGATATTAACCAACAGCACAGTGATGATCCCGATTACACTGATCCTGTTCTACCTTAACGATATTTGAACAGTTTTCCGATGTTCTACGTTTTAAAACTCTCCTTTAACTATTTCCGTTTTTTCATGTCCGTTCTCGAAAATACCGCATTAGGGTGAACGCCGATCTGCGAGACACGCTTGCAACCACTTTTCTATATAATAGTTTTATCGCGAAATGAGCCCATGTCAAGTTTAAGGACCGGAAGTTATAACGTTAGAAAAAAGAGCAGCTTAGCGCAGGGGGTTCGGGAGGTAGCAACCCCCGACTTAGGCTTAGGTCTAGGACATGGCTCACATAGGAACCTTAGCTTAGGCTAATATTAAGGCTAAGGCTTAGTATATCGAGAACGGCATGGCATGCATTATACGTCGGCCCCTAAAGGTTACATTACATTAGCCACGAAATACATGTATATTATGGATATTAGGCTATTCACATAACGACATATTCAAATATTTTTAGTTCAAACATCACATATAATTTTAATATAATATAAACTCCCCCTGACTTAATAGTCACAGCTCGAGCGTACCATAGGCGCCCTTCGAGAGAGTGTTACGTGGAGCCGCATAAACGAATTGTGTATTTCTGTCTCAAGAGGTTGCAATTTGAAAAAAACAGTATGGAGCTGCATAGTGGGGCACCAGCCAAAACTGCGGGCACGACCTTCCAAACAACGCACCTCCCTCCTGTGGTTATGCTCCTGAAACGCACACTGATAAAAAAGCAATATGATTTCGCACATGAAGCTGGCATAATTTATATTTTAACTGTATCGCTAAGATACCGGTAACGAGTAAAGAATATTACCTCTGAATTCATATAAATTTTTGGCAGATAAACTTTTTTAAACTATTTTTTAAAAATAATCGTGATATTTATTTTATTATACTTTTTGTGGTCGTAGATATAATATATTGTTACATTTGCGGTCTAGCGCGCTTTTACGACGAATAGTTGATTTTTTTCAATTTTATTCGGTTCATGTACTTACACACACAAACAGACTAAAACGTATATTCGCAAACACAGTCCATCAAATAATTGGCAAAGCTTGTTTTTGGAACTATCTGTCATCAACTGTTATTACTTCTGTTTTGATAACGTTGAATTTATAATTGTATTGAGTTTTTTACCAATGCGTCATTACGATAACATATATAAACAGTAGAGTTCGCTTATAGTAAATTAGTTTGTGACGAATTGAAAAATATACTAAAAAGTTCATTTTTAACAGGGGCGGCGGAGCCGAGGGGTGCGCTAGGGGGGCTGAGCCCCCACTTTTAAAAGTGGGGGGCTAAGCCCCCGTCTCCACTTTCGAACATCAACAAGCCATCACCTGTGCCTGGGGAAGGTTTGGTGTATTCAAATCCACGAACCTTCTAAAACATTATTGGAATGTTTTATGGTGAAAATTTTTTTGTTTTGATTATAGCCTCACAAAATATTTTTGCCTAGTTACAAAATTTACTACAATATATATTTTTAGAAGAACCATCATTTAGCATTAGAAACTAACAGTTAGCAATCACAACCCAGTCTTAAGTGGTATTCCAAGTGGTTTGTCATTAATTGTTTACCAGCGTCGAGCAAAAATACTTGTAACAGACAGCTCGTTAAGGATCTATTAATAATATATTACATATTTTTGTCCGATAGATGTCGTCAAGCAAGCTAATTTGTATCGCGTGTTTCTTATCTGCTACATCACGTTTAATATGTTTTGATCGAACTTTTTGCTAACATTATTTTAAGGCTATCGTGGTGCTTCGGGGGTGTGTTCAAAAGTGGACAGAGACTCCAAAAAATGTGGAGGGCCTGTCATATACGTTCATTTTGGTATAACCCCACCAGTTAATTTTTTAACGTTTGTCCGTAAAATGTGGAGATGTGGGATTGGCGGCTCCCCTCTTGTGATGCCCATGTGATATTTGATGTTTATTGCATTATAAAACAAACGTTTCTTCGTTTGAAATATTTATGGTAATTGGATGCTTTGCTCTTAACCCTTTCATGCCGGAATTAATTTGTGTATCGTGCAATGTTTGACAAACTCAAGCCCGCGCTGGGGATCATGCTAGAAACGTACGGGTGAAACATGTGTACGCAAACCACTGAGCAATCTGGGAGCTGTTGCTCGGTTCCTTAAGGAACCTCACAACGTGAACGAATAACAAACGTACGACATACGACAAACTCAGAAAACACAACGACTCGCAATATGCATTAGGTCCATTTGGAGCTAGCCGGCATGAAAGGATTAGGGCGCCTCGTGTAATAGTGTTACTGTAGGGTATTTTTAATGCCACATGCACGATACACGATATTGAATGGTTATGGATACTCGGGCGGTTTTAGAGGGGGCGGGAGGGGCGGCCTCCCCCCTGTCAGGTTTCGAAGACGGAAAATTGTTGTCTAGCTTGCACATAGACATCACCTTAACATAGATCCTTAAGCTAACTGTCACCAAAGCGTCAGAGGTTCCTGAAATTTGGTCCACATTCGGAGTAATGTCGTCCGTCGTCGTATTCTTACGCGCATCACCAAAGCGGTTTGCTCTCCTCAAAACGATGGAAGCCCAATGTAACTAAAACTGTTCTGCCTAAGCTTAGCGACACCCGGTGGGTTGAACGTCATACTGCATGTTTGACTTTCTCGGAGCTGTATCCTTATATGGGTGCACTTTTGGAAAATATTGCCCAACATGAAACTGACCAATACTAATAAACTGTTGGGCAAGCCACCGGTCTTTTTGCCGCTATCACCAGATCATCTTTTATTGTATGCATGGTTATTCTTCGTCATGTACTAGGCGTCATTAAACCCATAGCTGTATCACTGCAGTCTGTCGGCCAAAATCTTTACGAATGCGTCAACGAAATACACATTCTGATGGAGCAACTTGAATTGTGGAGCAGCGGCCAGAGCAGTGGAAATTTGCAAAACGTTTGGAGCCATGCTTGTGAGGCGAAAAAGCATCTGGACATTGATCGTCTCGTTCTGCAGGAAGTTGTCCGCGAACACACCAGCTGCACCTAACTCCATATGAATTTTATCGTACCACAGTTTATATCCCTTTTATTGATAATGTACGGAGCCAGCTCCATACACGTTTTGAATCTCATAGTACCAACGTTACGCGCTTGTAGTCGCATCTACCTCAGTCCGCGCCGAACGCACGTTACAGTGACATTGATCAGTTCGCGTTAAAGAATAGGCGCTTGGACTTTACGAAGTGAACGATAGAAAGTTTAAAAGAACATTTAATTTGGTGCGAGACCGGATTGAGGTTCGTTCTAGCTGTGCTGCAGACAGAATTTATTTTAAAGAAGCACTAACACAGGTCGCTATCATGTATCTGTTGTAAAACGTATGTTAAAATTGTTGCATAGAGAAGAGTGAATCTCAAGTTTTACCGCCATTTTGCAACGATTAAGTTAATATCGGTCATTTATTAAGGTTTTTGACTAGTTTTTAACACCAGGCTCGTGATTGGGGGCTAGGCTCCGAGGCCCTCCTTGCTATGTCACTGCTCCGGAGTAGCTAAGAAGAATATCATACTGTGGTTGTGGATGAATACTCTCTCGCGTAAAGCGTAGAAATTTAACAAACTTATACATGAATAACGTTTCAATCAGAAGTATTCACGGCCAAAGGTATGTTCTTGCCAATTACCGTGGCACTATTGGGTTCATAACGCGATATATATACAAGGATACCAGGATAATTACAGTAAATTATGCATAGTGAATAATTAGAGAAAAGTTAATATCTATCAAGTTTTATTACATTCTGGGCTATTAATGCAAATTATATCAGTGCCTGTCTGTAGCCCCCCACCACTTATAAAATCGTTCCGCCGCCCCTGATTTTTACTACATTCATATTATTTTAATGATGTCGACAATTTGGCGTAGCCCAAAGGAACATTTCACTGTAATAGTATTTTCACTATAAAGGCAATCACTATGCCAACGAGTGTATATAATGGAAGAGTATATCACCTCCCAGCACTAATGTAAACCCGTGCTGGATTACACATACATTTTGGGCTCTATCAAATCATCTCTGTGGGACAGGCCTCTATGCACATACCATTACCAGTTTATGGGGTGTAGCTTAGACCCCCGTTTCAGTTTTGAGATGGTATGTCTAACCCTCCTACAGTTTTAGTAGGTCGAATGAACCGATCACAATTGCTCATCTAAACCCATTGAAACTGGTGGTCCGAGCTGCCCCTACCTAAAAAAGAACTGGGGTGATGTGTGCATGAAGACCGCCCAGAAATGAGGGGGCAGAGCCGAAAACGACCGTATCATGAAGGACGAGGTTACATTATAGTGAAGAGAAATGAAACTCTCTTCGATTATGCGCTATTGCTTTACCTAAGAACGTTCCACTGTACTTTGTATGCAATATCTGTATTTATAATTATTACCGTTAAGGTTTAGCATAGATCCATGCGTACATATAATTCCACTTGTAGGCTTTTATCGTGTTTCTTGTTTTAAATCTAAAAAGCGGTGTGATATGTCATAGTTTTACAAGATGTCGTTTGAAATTGGCTATCGACGACAGAATATCACTAGCGGATAATAGTTGCCCATTGAGATCAATTTAACAATGGGATTGACTGGCGGAAGTAGAGACCGCATCGGTCTGAAAAATGTGAACCCGATCCGTCGCGAACCGACCTAATCCGATAATAACCAGATAGCAAGTATTGATGACTGGAATCATGACTTTTATATAATCTATGTGTAGGTTCTCTGGCAGTGTTTTTATAAAACGCTGGACAGGATGACATCCCACCACTCTGATGGACGAGTCACATTAATTAGGGCAAAGTATTGAAGTTGCGATAAACGTCGCTTCCGATGAGTTATGTTACAGAAACTTACACGTGTCTGGCCCAACCCGATCGAAGTATGACCCAATCTGATTCCGGTGCCCAGGCGGAGAAGTTCCAGAATTGACATATTGGACGCATACAAGTTATAAAAAGCCGTATGCAGTTATAATTATTCTTTAACATTACAAACAAGGGTTGAACAAAGAAGTTTTTCCGGGTGCGAATCTGCTCCAATTTCGGTGTTACATCTAAACTCCATAATTTGTAAACCTGCGTGTTAGATATACTTATTACGGATTATATGGCTTAAAGCATGGTTCTTTTCCAATATCCCCCAGCCCGAATTTGGGGTCGATTTTGCACATACAAAGCTGATTTTGGTATCAATCGATTCAGCTCGATGAGGCGGTTCAGAAAATGCTCATTTCACCCACATACCTGAAATTCTTTTGATTTTTGAGGCCCCGTTGGGAATCCAAAAATTTTTTCTTCGGAGTATGGTTCTATTTGGTACCATTCGACTCGGCTTGATGAGAGACATCTACTAGTGTTGTGTAGTATAATGAAATATGCACCACGTTTAGAAAGTAATAAGGGCCTAGTAAAACTGAAGGCGGCACGTTATAACGTTAGAAAAAGGAACGGCTTAGAGCGGAGGGTTCGGCGGGCGGCAGCCCCCGACTTAGGCTTAGTGTATGTCTCAAATAAGAATCTTAGATTAGGCTAAGACTAAGGTTTAGGTTTAGTATATCAAGAACGGCATGGTCTGCATTTTATTTTCGCCCCTCAGGGTTACTTGAGCACTCATAACTTTCTAACGGTGGTGTAGATTTCAATATACTACACAACAGTAGATTTATCTCATCAAGCCGAGTCGAATGGAACATGACCATATTAAGAAGACAAAAGTTTTGGGTTTACCAGGGGGGACTATTGGGACCTAAAAAATAAAAAAAATTTACCTGGGATGTGGACAAAATGAACATTTTCTGAACCGCCTCATCGAACTGAATCGATTGATACGAAAATCAGCTCCAAAATTCGGGCGGGGGGGATAATGGAAAAGTACCTAAAGCATTATAGGTGTACATAGAGGTAGGCAGACTACCACCCGTCGGACACCACTACACCATATTTAGGCGGCGCCATTACAAGCACGATATTTTCACCTCGGGCTCCACGCCCGCACCTTCTCCACCGCCGAGGTTGTCTAATCCACTGTGCCAACGAACCTTGGACACCCATTGCCTACAACACACCTACACATAAGTGACTACGGTCCGTTTCCTCAATAGGAGTAGATATTTCCGATGGGGAAAGATAAGATGTTCGCAGCGCGGGGGGGGGGGTATGTCAGCGTCCGACCGTGTGAGAGGTGTAATCCCTACCCCGCTATGGACAACTATGCCTACAGTGTTCATATTACCGAATTTCAAATTTCTTGGGACTATCGTCAAAACTACATATTTGGACCGAATACGTAAAGAATTTGTTGTTGTAATTCATAATTTTGGAGTGATTCATCAGTACTATTTGATTAACATATTCACACTATACGTGTCACTTAAACAAAAACCTTACAGTATAGCTGTTACCACAATTTCCTCTCTACTAGCAAATATACCGACCCCTAGCTCCCGAATTGGCGAAACGGTAAGGATGTCTTGGTGTTATCATGTTCTACTTGGAAATGATTGTTTCCATTTTAGGGTTAAGAATTCACAGCACATCATCTAGTGTTGTAATGATTTGCACGCACTGTATTGATTGCATTTTACTGGTTCCTTTTTTGTGGCGGAACAAACGGTTGAACATTACATTTTTACACCTTAATCATTTTCACTCTTGATTATCCAACCGGTTTGATATTTTCATCACAGCAGATGAGACTTTAAACTAACTATACCTAATCTATATTACCGAAGTTGAAGGCATGGTAGGATATACTGCGCTGCTCCGTTACCTAAATGCCCCGCCCCGGAACGTATTAAGTAAACACAAAAGTTTGTAGACATAGGTAAAGATGAACTGTACGCATTAGTTTAACTTATTCACGAAAATAATTATCGATTTTCATGTAAAACTGATTATTACTCCAAAAAAATCATTATTGGTGTAAGAATGCAACATGAAATTTACAAAATCTTCACTATTCCGACAATCTTTCCAGTTAGTTTCGCATACTCTCAGGATTTGGGATTAATCAGTGTGCGATAGTGCAACATTTTTGATGTCACTACTGGCTGAGCCCGAGCACCTGCAACGATCGCAGATTAAATTATCCCAATACCAGCTGAGCATGCTAAAGTTGATCCTTAGCATATGTACATTGCACTGACTGTTGTTTGTTATATTTCCGCTGTAACAAGTGCTGAAACCGCAAGCCTTATTATGTCCTAAAATTTGATCCTAAAAAGGAATTATTCTGAGTAGTCCAAGAAGAACGATTTTACTGCAACTCAGTATTAATATTTAAATTTTACACCTAGTCACAACTCCTCCAATGTGTGAACGATTGTACCAAGATAACCCATTCCGGTAACATATTTCAAGTTGCCATAAAATGTGGCTAGAGCTTTCAATTTCACGTGTCGCGTATAAAATTAAGACGTAAATTACAGCATTGATTCCCAGGTTGGGTGGCAAACTCTAAAGTGGCGAAAAATCGTGAGTTTAACGAAATTGCGAATTGTCGAAATACTTACATGCAGTTTCTAACGCACCACTAGGTAGAGGGTCCTGTTTTAGAACCTACTTTGTTTTTGTCGCATATTAATGATATATATTTGATGTTCTTATTACAGTGCTAATTTGGGATATTATATATTATTTGAAAACTAAATTTCCTAGTTGTGTTTCCCCACCAAATTTTTGATATGAATAACGAAATATTTGGGTAACATATATATATAGGGTTTTCTACTTATTTGAGAATTATTTTTTAATCTTAACCTTTCCCTCATAGACTTACGCATTTGCACAGTATGGCGGAATGCACTTATTCTGTTTGCAGGGGGAGTGCGTTTGCACATCTGTTGTTATTCGCTCATTTGTGACGTTCCGTAAGAAACTGTGTACAAACTGTGAATATTTGTTTTGTGAAATCCCGCTCAAACTAAACAATGATTCTACAGGGAATCGAACATCGCGGATGCCGCATGCGCAGCAGACGTGTTAAGCACTACACCATGGACCTGCTTGAAGCCGTAGGTAATTTTGCGATGATATTCAAACTAGCTATGATTCAAATCAGTGATAATTATTTGTGGGTTCACTACGCAACCCCCGCGCCCCGCTGCGGAGCACACATTTTGAGCTTATTACTTTACGCATAGACTGATCTGTACGGGCATCACTTCGAGCGCGCTATATATAAGCTGTGAATATTTCTTTTGTGAAATATTCCGTGTAAGCTAAACATTGGGTTCACCTGAATTCGAACACCGGGCCTTCCGCATGCGCAGCAGATGTACTATACCATGGAACCGCTTGAAGCGGTTGGTAATTTTGCGATGATAATCAAACTAGCGAATTAACGCTTCGCAATTATTGGTAATTATTTGTATGTTCACTTGACAAGTCTAAAGCTCCTACATAGCTTATTGGCTAACTTACACGGTTGCGGTTGCAATACGCGGCTGCGGTAAAAGCTTGTTTAGCAGTGAACGAAATGCACATCAATTCATGCAGAAAATGGTTAATCAAAATTTAGACTATCGCTCGATTAATAAATATCAGTTCCAACAGATTTTATGATTTTCGGTATCAAAAATTTTGCGCTTGATTATAATATGCATATTTAGGAACAAAATTTATAGCACACTTTTGTTTAAAAATATCCAAAAATAAACGAAATACTCTGCAGATATATTTTAAAAGCATTGTACGTGAATTTGAAAATGATCCTGTTCCGAACATCTAAGAGTATTTTTTGTCTTTCCATAGATCCATGCATGAGAGTCTTTTGCATAGATCCTGAGAAACTGAGTCTAAAATTTTGTACTGTGGACGTGAATAGTTAGATACTCAGATTTAGCGTGTAATATTAAGCGTAAAATTTCTGTGGACGACCTTAACCTCTCACAAGTTCTTTGTTTGCGGACCGTAAGCAAGCTGCTTTACGATGTAGCAGGGTCTAAATAGTTTACAAATCTAGGAGACCCAAGACATAATATTTGAGTACTAAAAGTAATATTTTGAACCCGGGCATGCAAAGTCAAAAAGCAGCCCACCATATCCGCGGTCCAACATTGCCTAGGGGTGATTGCTGCAAGGACAGGGGTGTCTGTATTAATGTACAGCAAATATAGCTTGTCGGAAAGAGGGGCGGACTCCAAGATAGATCACTTCTTGGCTACACCCAGGCAAGCTTCATTCATTTGACGTCCACAGTGTGAAATTTAGGTGTCTACCGTAATACTCAATCCATGTACTCGTTGGAAATAGCTGTATTTATAAAAATTTAATATGAAAATTTATCCTTCACACCTTTTAATTATATATGAGATACGCCAGAAACACGTACTTAAAAAATTTTAGTTGTGAGTCCAACCGAGGGGGCGCTTGTCGGGCTGCCTCCCCTCACCCTCCTTATGCGCTGCAAAAATGTTGAGACAAATCTTGAGTACTGAGTTGGGTCTTTTTAACCCTAAGCTTGAGTTAAACTTTGACTCAATTTGAATCAATTTTTAAGTGAAAATTGACTTAAAGTGCGTTAAAATTTAACTCACGATTTAGGGTTAAAAAGGACCGACTCAATAGTTGAAATTTGACCCTGAATTTTTGAAGTGTATCCGCCCTACAAAGTGGTTGTGTTCCCTATAAACAGTGGACGTTGATAGGAGAAAATCTGACCTGGATTATAGTCATGATTAAAATTTGAGCAAACATGGAACTATGCTTAAAGTCTGCCCTAGCTTGGATTATCGATTAAAATCTGAGCCGGATGGTAGCTCCAACTAAGATATACATGATACCCTCAGCAAAGAACATGGCGCCACTTCGATGCGTATTGAGATAATCACTAAAAATATCGAATCCGAATTGGACCGCAAACTGACTCAAATTGCCTGTATCCGAAAATAGTGTAAATTTACGTTGCCAAAATCTAAATGAACTATGAAAATTTGTAGCAATTATTATCTTTAAAATACTGTGAACTGCTTGCCGGCTTACGTTGGGGCAATCTTGTTGTTAAAGGTCATGCGTCATTAGACTCAGTGTTTCGGAGATCATGTCAAATATGGCTTTAGAACACTTGGTCCACCCACCAACGAAACATTGTCAACGCCACGCATGTTCGAGATGATATTTACAAAAATCTCAAATGTGCAAATAGAAACGCGTCGTCCGGGACCAACTTTCACCGGCTTTTCTTTTTTATAATAAGACCCTTTTCATACTAACACTGCCTCGCAATATATTAATATTCTTTAAGCAGAAACTAAATTGTGGCAAGTAATTCATTATACTAAAGATCATATTACAAAACACGGAATGAAGATAAATGGTTGCATATTTGTAGCAGCGATATTAGCTGCAATACTGCAGTCATGCGGAGCTCCAGCGGCTGCATATAGTGGACATCGAACAAGATCAGGTCAGTTTTTCAAAACGTTCTACATGGGTGCAAATAATCCAGTGCCTGTAGAAATTGTACCAGAATTTCACCGTTTTAACGGCGCTGAAATATTTAACGTCAACGTTTACTATCTGTCACCTCCATCGGCAAATCAAAGCCAGAGTCGGCATTGAAAAACTATGGAAGAGTGTGATTCTAGGTAATGGTACTCATATTCTGTAAAGTTTACGATTATTGCGGAATTCAGAACATATTCAATTGTCTTGATACGCGATGCATGACTCTAAGGTATCATCCACTAAACACATTATACACTATGTGCGAAGATGGATCGTTTTTTCGTCTACCACCTACCACTATCAAAAAAGGAAGTCTGAGGATATTCCTCGGGGAGATATGTAAGGGTTATTGCTGGAGTACCAGTTATCAGGGAGTAAAGTATATAAGCATTAAATAATAAAGTAGACTTTAAGGCCATTCTGTTATGAACGGGCAATGAGATTAGAGCAAAAATAGCAGCCGACAGCGAATATTGACTAATCGTATATATAAGGTGTTGATAGGGCTAGTGGGGCTTACATCTCTAAAATTCGGACCCCTCCAAGCCATATTCCCTCTTCTGTGAAGGCTCCGCAAATACCCAACCGCCGTCGCAGGCCGAAGGCGTGCGGGAAATTTTAGAAAAAGTTGTACTAAAATCAGCAAAAATTGTGGAAAATTGATAAAAATACAGGAAGTTTTGGAGAGGTCTACATCGGCGACGACCTCCCACGAGCACCTCCACCTCTCTTCGACCGGACACAAACCTCAAGCCGACGGACCTCCGACACCTTTAATATATAGCTATGTATTTTCAGCCAAATTAAATGTCTCAAATTCCTGTTAACAATATTTATACAATTTAATTTTAAGACCTACGTAGTCTATTTTTAAAATTAATGCTTGATGCCCAGTGTATCGACTCATTCTCAATAATAACATAGGTGTCCAACGTCATAATGTCCGACAAGAGGAATCAAATTTTGTATCTGTAGTTCAACATTTTCCATCAATTAATTGAAATAAGCTACCAAATCCGGCGTTTAATTTTTTTGACTGCAAATGGTAAACAATATCAACTTTTTACTGTCAAAATATAAATGTCTAAAAATTGTTTTGACTGCATATATATACATGGCTAATAAAGTAGACTTTGCTGCCACATTGTGTCATATATTTGCCCGCCGTTAAGAGTACTGTAACGTGAATAATCAAATCAGTACTTGGAGAAACACAAATTATTTCACTGATCCAAATAACAAATTGGCAGAGTTGACTCAAATTTATAAGCAGGACATGTGCCTTATTAAAAATACGCATAATCCTTAACTATAGTTGACTCACAGTAGATATTAACTCACAACGATTAATTTGTCCATAAACTCGTATAAAATATAAACTCTGATACCGTATCAAACTCTGAATTGTGTATCATAATTTCGCTTAAGTATTCGCAGTACATGCAGCCTCAGACATATAATTACTGTATTTATTTAAACATTTTCCGAACAATTTCTTAATTGACTCGATAAAAGCGTCAAACACAAAGTACAATTGAAACCAGAACAAGTCCAAAATTTAGGGCGATCCCACAACTTCGAAATCGAGGTCAGGCCGTTCTGGTCCCTATCTGCAATATTTCGGTTCAGCTCGCCCGGTTGTAAGCGGGGTTAGCCCGCTTGACTACGATATAAATTCTAAAATGTCTAAACCACAATTTTGGTTCAATATAGGTAACCCAGTGACTAAAGGAGCTTAACTGTTTTTATGGTTCCACGTCTTAGAAATATTTTAATTTAGGGTTTTTCTTTTGATATTAATACTATAAATGAAGTGCGAGTTTTGGAAAGCCCACACAGTCAGTAAATTTTAAGTGAAACAAAATGTATAATTAGCTCTGCGAGTAGTGTTGTCTAAAATACAGGACACAAAGAAAGTTGCCGTCACTTTCGAAACAAGAAACTACTCAGCGAAAATGATCAAAATGCGGTTATTGGCCAAACGTTTGAAGCCGAAAGCTATGAAGAATGTTGTGAAGAATGTTTGAAACAATCTAAATGCATTGGAGTTAACTGGAATCACAATGAAAAATGTACTATGATGGAAGGATTATTCAAATCTGTCGCTGAAGATGGTTCGGTCGACGGTGGCTTGGTTATTAGTCGGTTTTATGAGCTTTTGCGAGAACGAATTGGCTAATCAACGCATGTGTATACCACTAGGATATGTGTGTAACAATTTTTATTTACATTATTATAAAATACGTTCCATTACGTTTCTAAAAAACCGCAACGTTTATATAAATACAGATTTCACAAATAAATAACATTGTTTGAGTCAGGAAATATTAACTAATAATCCAGTATTGCATAATTTTTACTTGGAATAACGACGAAAATGTTCTACTATGGTGGAGTGGCTAATCAGATCTGGCGTTGAAGTACGCTGGGTTGTTGATAAGTTTTACCAATGTTTTGCGGCATCGAATTACAAATAATATTGACGTGTTGGACAGTATTGTACCATTTTTAACATATTTTATAGAAATTTTGAAAGCTTAATTTTTTGGGTATTTTAATTAAGGCTCATTACTCAAAAACGGCTACACTGACAAATATACGTAGCATCAAAGTTATAGTTCTGGATGAGATTTTATCTCTATTTTCAACCCGACGCCTGCCTTTGTCCAGAGTTATATAGTAGCTAAAAAGGAACACTGTCAAGGGTTTTATTCCCCAATAAACAACATTTAAAAGTTAACACGTGTTAAGTTGAAATTTTGCTATTAATGCAGCATACTCCGACAGTTCAAATGTCTAAATGCTCTATAAATTTCGCCATAAACGGTTTCTCGCAATGAACTTGAAATGTAAAAACCTATTTTCTCTTTTTATCGATAGATTTGCTACTATTAAGGAACGTAATATTGTATTTTCTGAACAATGTTTTCTAACTAGGAACACAAAATTGTACCTGCAAAATAGAAAATTATAACTCGCAAAATATTAAAATACATGCTCATAGGGAGATTAATCTCCCTGATGCGTCTGACTTGATTACCAGAGTTTCATTTTAACCAAATGAATCTTGCCGATGCACAGAAAATTTTTGTATGACCCTACTATTATTATAATCCCAAAACTGCAGAAGGTATGAAAACCTGAAAAAAAGCCAGCTTCTTCAAATAGTGGTAGCGGACGCACAGGTATTTTCACTTCTCCAGGTTCTTTTAACTCATACCTCAGGAACATTTTTATTTCCCCCAGCTCCCATAGATACTTTCATGTGCGAGAAAAAAATTACCAGGTTTTCGTCTGGTGAACCTATTTATCTATGATTAGAAGATATTAATACAGTAACCGTTTCGAATATATTTCGCGGACAGTGAAGCATAGTCGTGATGCATTTGTGTAAGAGCTGGTTGGTTGGATGTTAAAATATTATCAAATCATATAATAAAATCTATGAATGTTTTGATACTTTCACTAAAAATTTTCATGCTGTCCCTGAGAGGCTAAAAATCGCTAAAATTTCGCGTTTTTATACAAGCACAATTGCAAAATTACTTAATTTTAACGGTTTCTGGCAAATACATTACTTTATATAATTTGAAGACCCCTGTGTGCGCTCGATTTTCTGTAAAAAATTTATAATTTGTTATAAGTTAGGAATTCCGAGAATTTCATAAAAAGGGTTCCCTAACGCAAAAATTCAAATTTATGTTAGACAGCGAATTGTACAGTTCTAAGAATTGATAACCCGGTTAACAGAAATTATAATAAAAATTAACGGGTTAGTTAGATTTGAGAACTAGGCTTCTTTTAAGTTCCGAGAAATCGGGTTTAGAAAATTTATGTAAGCTGTTGCGCAGGTAGATCAGGGCCCCAGTCGGCCTCAGAAGCTGCGCAATCATGGTGAGTACGGTTCAGCTGTTTATGTGTTTGATGTGTGTAGGGTTTATATTTGTTGTATTGTACTGAAAGTAATAAACAATGTTTGTTATAAGTGGTGGGACATTAAGGCAGTAGGAAAGCCAATTTGAAAATCTCATTGAAATATTTTGTGTGAAAATCGTCGTAGTCTGTGTGTGTATAATGTACGGTGGGCTAAACACTAATAGAACCACGTAGGCTATATTTATTTGTCTACATACAAGAAATGGACTCAGTAAAACTCCGAAATTGCCGGAAATAGTTGCATGTGTTCAGTTTATCAAAGCTGGAAGTTGCAACAAGTCAAAATTAGCGAATATGACCGTTTATATTACTGGAAAATCAATATAACATCCTCGGATTCAGGAAAGGAATCAAACGAATGCCTATATTTTTTGCCATAATAAAAATAACGGCGGGCGTTTCATGGAGCAAACAAAATGTCGTCCCAGGAAATACAGGATCATTTGCAATATAAGGGCAAGAAAGCAAGTGGAAGAAAGAACTGCTGCTCCCTTGAAATGAGAACCCAAGGCGAAACGCACCGCTATAAATTGTTAACATCAACAGGGTCGGCACTAGCCTGTGCGCGACTCATCCAATCTATATTAGTAGCCCATAAACCTATCTTATGACTGGACAACTCTAAATCAAAGTGTAATATTGAATTCATAACTGGGTGTATTTTAGGTGATTTTATGCGCTATGCACCAGAAAAATTCTATTCTGTGAGAGCCAAGCCCACCCCCTTCGCACACGATTGCCCTCCCAGTCTGTGGGTACAATGGACAATATTATATAACAAAACTGCCTATAATCTGGATTTTCTGTGACCCGCTCTGTTGAAGGACTAGGCTTTAGGGAATATATACGTATACTTATCACTAAGCAATAGCCAAACATTTTACCCGACTGTTGTTCTTAAACAAATGTGCTCCTTATTTGCAAATGTTTTCAATGTGAAAATTAGTTCCGAAATTAAAATCTGCAACACCCAACGTCCATATCAGATTTAATATGTTCGGTTAACAAGTTTTAATGGCTCTTGCAGCTAAAACAGATTTTTGCCCAATCAAAAGCCACAACAGCAATAAAAGCGATATATATCTAACCAACTCATTCAAGTCAAAAAGGCCGGGTGATCTTTTTATAGTGGGAGGATAGTATTAAATTTAAGATTGCTCTTAAAGTACAATTTTCACTATATAAAGTAAAATGTTAGGGAAATCCAAATGGTGCCTACATCTAAGTCGAATTAGTTTTCACACGTCGAATAGAAAGAAACTAGTGAAAAATCCCATTCTAGTGATGACTTGTGAAAAAACATAAAACTTCCTAGTTTAGCTGTCTGGAAAAACTATGAGCTTTTCATCTAAAAGAATTATCACATGAAGCATACAAAAATTTAATAGAAAGCTTTTATAGAAAACGAGCAATTCTATATCAATATATCAAGATTTTTGTTTAATAAATGGAAATTTAAAGAAATGGTAAGTTATATTCTTTGGTATAAAAAATAGACAAAGAACCCAACCACAGCCGATACATACGCGTGCGTAAACTAAAAATCCAAACGTTCTAGACGACAAGAAAAATATATCGTTACGCTCACATAATTTGGTACTCCAATTTTACTAGACATTTCAACAAAAAACAACCATATAAATAAGTACATAATTGATACATATGGGATCGTTAAAAGCAATACAATAAATTTATGCAAAATTTGTCATCTGCACCATCATGATGAGCCGCACAGCGCTGCATTTCTGAAGCCAGATTGGTACGCAAACCAGGGACAATTTTACAGTAGTATGAAGGCTTATCAAATTTAAAGTTTGTCACTTTCTTGCATCAACGCCTGTAGCAAGGTACGTTCCATAAATACCAAAAGCAAAATATATAAACCAAACTATGTGGGTAAAAATTTATATGATATGCATATTCTAGAAAGCAAATGTTAAACAGAAACAATATATCGCCACCTAAACCCTGATTTCAAAACCTATTGTATATTACATGTACTTACTGTGCGACTCAGAAATATATGACTTACCGCGTGAACTATGCTCTGCGTTCTACTGATACACGAACTTACCATAAAATATTTGAACGACTGTTGCGGAATTTTTGATACTCACCGTACCGTTACTCGACAAAATAGCGCACGAGTGATAAGAGCAAACAACCAACGTACACCTGATGGACAAACCTTCTGATTTACTTCATATTTCGAATATTTCAATGTTGCATACGTTAAAAATCTAAAAATGGCATTCTGATGCTAAACGTGAAACTTTATGAAAAGTAGTTGCTTAATTAAGTAGAGCTACCAGTTTAAACTTTAGAGGAGACTATTATTCTTGTTTCGGGATTGCGGTAACCCGAGAAGCGTACACGCCATCCGATGCGCCAAAGAACACGGAATACGACCGAGAGTCATACTCTCCTACGAAATTTTTGTTATGAATTTATTGTCCTCGGTCTAACGAAAAACTCTAAATTATAAAGTGCCGGATATATCGTATACAGTTTCTATTTATTATACAGTTGAAGTACTAAAACAACTAGCATTCAATGAACCGTCGTTGCGTTGGCAACAAATAGATAAATCCACATTATCAACTATGACTATATATTTACCTGGTTTCCAAGAAAAAACACATAGTGAGGAAGGTTCACATCTTTTTTGCATTCAAAGAAGACAAAAAAGTGCGTTCAAGAGTCAGTCAAATATCAGTTAAAACTCTTATAACAAGCAGAAGTGAACATTATCGTTTACACATGAATACTATGCTGTTATAGAAATGCGATAAACAAATGTATACCGAAATCCAAGTTGACAGCAATAAATTCCGGGTAAACATCGGATAAATACAACCCCGATGGTTAAAGCTACGTCGTTAATTATATTTTATTTACCTTTCCTATTACATTTTAATACGAATTTAGAGTTTTAAATGCAACATTATATCAAAATTTACTGGAACAGTTGAAAATGAACCAGAAAACTGAACCGAACAATGCACTATGACACAAGTGAGTAGGTACTCAAATACCCACATGAATGTCTTCTACCAAGTGGCGTACAAGATGATTGAATCTCACAGAAGTTAAAACAACGGGAGCTGTTTCATATATAAAAAATTATCTGTTTTAATCAAAAATATATCAAATATATATCAAAAATCATATCAAAAATTATATTAAAAATTTACTGCTGCTAATTTGCATTGTTTTAAACCGCAATAAACCTTTTTTGAAAATGTCCTTTCGCAAATAAGTTAAAAATAGAAATAATCCGGTTTACATTATTATCTGAAGGATAATGTGGCACCCAGTGTCTTGAAGCAATGAAAATATATTGGCAAGTAAAGCAGGGGTATTAGTCTAGTCACCACTTAAAGAAAAGCCAACTATTCTAAACCAGCCAATTGGCACAACCAGAGTGAATACTGGGCTACCGACGGCGCCAGCACACAATGATCTTGCCAACAAAGCAATGGCTACCACCCCATCCACAAACTGAACATCTCAACAGATCACTGACGGATGAATTGTAGTCAGTATATGGAGGAAAAACGAACTCATCACAGTCACATGACCTCATTTCACAGTGAATTTTTAAACATTAGCCGATAATAAAGTAAAAAAGGGATTTCTTAAATCATCGCACTCAGACAGCAATGAGCTATATTCAATTTTAATTCTTTAAAGTATGCAAGTGGGCAAACTTCTAAAGCATATTAATACATGCTCAGTTCCCGTGCAGCAGTACATATTGGAAAGGCAAAATTGATAAACGAAAACTAACAATATGAACATAACACTGTGTTTAATAGTTAAGTATGTCTGAGCGCATCAGTTAACACGAGAGATGTATTTTGAAAACATCGTCCGCTAGATAAAGACGTCTCTGTAAATAGTTTCTTGTGAAACGCGTCGCGGCGTGTAATAAAATTAGAAGAAACTGAATTTAGGTTCCGGCAAGCAGGAAGAAAATAAAGAATTCTACTTTCCAAATCTTTGACAACGGCGACCGAATGCATCAAGTGCCTGTATCACTCCACGTTTACCGAAGCCCACATGACTCGGGTAAACGAGCAACTCACAAACGCGAAGCGACCATGGGGGATAATCGCACATACTACTAGGCGAACCAAAAGTAACAATCGCGTCAGGCTCAACATGGCCATGTTCAGCCAAGCGGTCGGTGATAAGAGCACAGCAGCTGCTACCGGTCGAATCTTTCTCGACATCGCCAGTTTCCAGGTGAAGAGCGATGTTAACTGACATTTTACGCGCCTTGATATCGTACGCCATTTGCCGACAGACATCCACCAGCGCTCGTCGTCCGTCGGTAGCTTCAAAAAACGTCATCTCAATATTAGCTAACAGCCCTCCGTCAAGAACACACCCATTATTACTGCAGTCAACATTGGTGTATGAATTTTTCAACCGTACCTCGTTCCAGCTTGTCAAAATACGACGGCGTAATTTCTTTTCATTTAGTTTCATCTGACCACCGGGATCGTAAAATGTTATTCTGAAAAACATAAACCAAAAGCATTCAATTCTTCAAATGTGAAGTAATCCAGGATATCGCTACCTCCTCTAGTTCATAGTAACAGGGATTTTAATTTCATTGAGCACCTTCTAGTGCAGCAAAAACTAGTCGATTTTGCACAATTAGGCAAAAAATATAATTTTTCCTGTTTGGCTCAAAAGTCCTAAATTTATTCCCTATGGCGCTAAACAGTAAAACATCCCTAATACATTTTATTAATGCAATAGTATATAATCCACTCGCAAATGTCACACATGTATGTTATCAAGGGCTTTCTTTTTTTTACATCACGTGCGTGTAAAATTTTGTAATAAATGTTCCACCAGAGCGTAAAATTCTGCCATGGAGTGCATTTCAAATATGTGCCATACATATATACGAAATATCTCTATAATAGACATTTGTATTAAACATAACAAGGATATTAATTCTAGGTAGCGGAAAACGTTTATAACTAATGGAACTAGTGAAATACAGAGCACGCGATATTCGCCGTAATTGACTGTCATCTTACGAGTGAACACTGAGTGAGCAAATCAGTAAAATGTTATTTTTCCCCGAGCAAGGTACGAGCGAGCTACGGTAAATTGTGGCGATTAATGTAACAAGCAGTGTTTAAAGGCTACACAGTTTTGAAAAAAATCCTTCTATAAAATACAACATAAGAGAATTCCCGGAAAGATTTCTATTAGGATCGGACAATCTGTAATTTTAATTTCATAGTTTAAGGTCCCTTGGCCAACCTAAAAGAAAGCCAAATGTAAATATCTTACCGTCTAATTCCTAGTTCCACAAACGCAACAGCAATACCTATCACAGATTCCATATCAACCGCGTGCTCCAAAACCGCAATACCTATATGATGGGGAACTTTCGGCACAGAATAAATCCTAGGTGCTACGACTAAAACAAACAGTCGCCATAGTGCCTGAAAACATAAAATTTTTAAAGAAAATATATAGACACAAGATTAAAATCGGTTCAACACTTCTAAATCAAATGAAGTTGCTAGAAAGGTATTAATGTGCATGTCGCATGCGTCGTAGGGTGAAAACTTTATACAAGCCATATAGCTAAAGACAGAAATAAATGCAAATCTTTCCAAAAACGTTAATGTTCGACAAATTTGTAAATACTAACAAAATAACTGCTAACTTTTCACGAGCTATTCCCGAAAGATTTGCTTATATTTATGTCCGTAACTGTATGTATATCTGCAAAACATAACTGAATTTCAAAATACTAACCAGTAACTAGGGGTTATGTATAATTAACATGATCAAATTTATTTAACAGAAACAGTTTTATAAGATCTGTTGTCACTCCACTGAACTTATCAGCGTGTAAACGCGAGCTAGCTTGACGGTTAGCTTTAACAAGTTAAAATGGTAGTATCCCGATCATGTTTGCGTAGCTTACACACATTTGAGAATATCATGTCGCTTTTATATCGAATACATTTGCCCGAATGCTTGCCAAAACTATACACCAGTTATGGCAAAACTGAATAAATACAAGTCACCACTTCACAATTGAAGGGTTGAGAGTAAGAAAATGGTTTGCGACATTTTGGCAAAAATTGAGTTATTAACACTAGGTGGTTCAAAAAATTGCGCTCTTTCCGAAAAACTAAGTGGTTTGCGAATAGGATACGTATTAATGAAGTTATGGACAATCAAAAAGTGGTTTGTACTCGATTTTAAGGCATCTCGGCTGTAAAAAAATGGTATGAGCGCAAACCACTTTTCTGTAGCCGAAGGTTAAGAAAAATTTAATGGTATGTACTTATGACGGGTTAATAATGCGTCTGAAAATTCAGATTTGTGAACGCATAAGCGTCTAGAACCCTCATGAACCAATATCATTTACGCCCTGATACGACCCTGCAGCGCTAAACAGCAGTCCGCGCAACAACTTCCTATAAATAACATTACAATATTCGATGACCGTTAATGTCAGAATCTGTGACTTATTTATCCGACACAGTTATAGGTAAAATCGTTCTGTTTTTAGATTGGTTTTAGCTTTCGTTTTGTTTTAGATGTTTCTTAGACAGGGTTGCTAGTAGTAGAAGTTGTAGTAAAGATATCGCTAATAGTAACAGTAGTAGAAGTACTAATTGAATCTGTGTCTTATGTACTGTAATTCATTATAATAACCGTAATAGTTTTTTAAAAAATTGTAACGATGCGCGGTAAGCGAAAACGCCAAGTTTTGACAGAAACTAGTAATGTGTACAGTCCAGAGATTGACGATTGGGTCTGGATAAAGTACGGTAATAGGTTTTGGCCCGCGGTTATAGTTAACCCAACTGCTGCGCCAAAGTTTAAACATGGGAAACTGTATGTTTGGTGGTTCGGCGATCGTTATTCGCATGAACCAGCTAATACGACTTGTATTCCATTTGATAACTGCGAACTTTCGAAATTATTAACTGTAACTGAGAAGACGCCTAAGCGGTATGTTGATGCCATTCAGCATTTGTTGGAATATAGTCGACTTAATCACTACGACATGTTCAAATTGGCGAGCATCGCTATCGACGTTAAAGCAGTTGTGGACGGCATGGTAGTAAAGGCAATTTCAAGCGCTGTCCAAGATATATCGCGTTCTGATCAGAATACACTGAAGTAAGCCCAGCCGCTTTGTTATGTATATATACATATAATTTTATATACATTAATACACAAACAATAACTAGGAGCAGCAGAAGGATTAAGCACCACGAGTCGAACCAGGGTTACTTCATGCTGTGTTGCCGATATATTTGGTACTTAGTCTTTTCGGTGACGCTAAAAAGCAATAATACAACAAACCCCGTGATGTGCTCATACTGTAAAAATTTATGCATCATAAATGACTATTACCTTTACAATATATTTCAGGTTGCCCGGTGCATCATAATGGTGGAGCGAACCAAGTCGAATAAGGGAACACCGTGTTATGCATCACCATGATGTCTTCTGTATAACTTTAATTTAATAATACACACAATTTTCACATTTTAGGCAGACGGAACCTGTTGATGCGGCAGATGTCGACAATCCGACGCCGAATCTCAGCTTTTTATCGTCAGTCGATGTGTGTGTCGATCAACGTTTGCTAGCATGTCCAGCTATAGAGAGCATGTGTTCGCCAGCGACCAGGGTATCAACAAGCAGACCTCGCTTCATGCCGTGTCCCCGCAAGGTAGTTCCATACAGCGACGACGATGTTTCTGATCCCAGCAATACTAGTAGCAAATACGAGCCTAGTAGCGGCGAATACAGTGATACGACGGAAAGTGACAGCAGGTCCAGCAACACGGAATCAGACAGCGCACCTGAACTCGTTCAAAACGAGCCGGAGTTGCAGCAAAACAACGTGGAGCCGCAGCCGCCAAACAGTAAGAAGTCACGTCGCCGTGCACGACATCCAGAAAATTGGAAGGTGAATATTCGAAAAGCAGCGGTAAATGCCGGAATGGCGAGAACGACCGCGTGTGGAAAGCTTCTACCAGCTAAACGACCGTTCCTGCATAAATCACTATGCCGAAATGACAAGAAAAATCAAAAGAAGCGAGATAACTGTCGATGGGAATGCACGAATAAAATTAGCGACGAAGAACGAGCCGAACTTTTTAAACATTATTATAATTTGCCTTCAAGGGCGGAAAAGCGCCAGTACATCAATAGCTGCGTCAAACCTGAAAAAATAAAACGGCACGTTACTGGAGCAAAGAAGAAGCACAAGACGTCGTATCAATATTTCGTTACATGCAACAACGTCACCAAACGCGTTTGCAAATTAGCACTGTGCAGAATCTTTCAAATAAGTACAACGATGATCGACAATTTGCGACCAAGTCCTGGGCAGGCTGTCGGTCTCCCAGAAATTATGTCAGGCAAACATAGCAACCGTCCTACAAAAATTCCTGACAGTATCCGAGCTGCTGTTCTGGCTCACATTGATTCGTTCCCCGTGGAACGGTCTCATTATTCACGAGCCTGCAACCCGAACCGGTTGTATCTGTCGCCAATATTGACAATAAGAAAAATGCACCAACTGTATGTTAAAAAATGTAATGATAATAACACAAAGTCGGTAAACGAGAAATATTACCGGGACGTGTTCTGTACAGAACGAAATCTGGGATTTGGAACTCCAGCCAGTGACACTTGCGCCGTTTGTGACGCAGCTGGAGCCGATCAGAATGACCACATGGCGAATGTAAAACAGGCTGCAGAAGCAATGGCATCCGATAAAAACGAAGCCGTGTTGAAGCGTAATCTGCTCTATGTCACGTTCGACTTGGAGAAGACTCTACCGCTGCCAAAGTTAAGTGTTGGAATTGCGTTTTACTTGCGGCAGTTGTGGTATTATAACTTTGGGATTCACGCTGTGAGTAGTGAAACAGGAAAGTCTGGCCACGGAAGTATGTTTTCGTGGACGGAAAACCAGTTCGGTCGAGGGAGCGGGGAAATCGGTTCCTGTTTGCTTGTTTTCTTCGAAAACCAAGCATTAGATAAGGATCACTTAATTGCTTGGTCTGATTCTTGCGGAGGCCAGAATAAAAATAATACAATAATGAGTCTTTGGCAGTACTTAATTTTGATTGGGCGGTTTAAACTCATAGAGCATAAGTTTCCCGAGGTTGGGCATACCTGGTTAGATTCGGACCGTGATTTCGGGATTATTGAACTGGCTGTAAAGAAACACCAAACTGTAATGATGCCTGAGAACTATTCTGACATTATCCGCACTGCCTGTCGAGTAAATCCATACTCTGTCAAGGATATGACTCACGGTATGATCCTGCCGCGCGGCGCTTGTGGTGATGAATAAGAAAGGCGATGTTAAACGGATCCACAGCGCCTTAATCTGGTAATGCGCACTAAAACGAAAAAGGGGATAAAAATTTCAATGCGAAGCATTCGTTGGTTTCGTATTGAACGATTCGGGAATACTCATACCGGTATTCGTTTGATGACAGTGAGGAGTGGAAAACGGTAAAATTGTTACGTAAAAGGGGAGAAATGCCGGAATCGAGCGACGACATATTAGATGGGCTGCAAGTTTCACCAGGTCGGGATATAAAAACGTCTAAATTTAATGACTTACAAAAGCAAATTCCATTTGTTTCTAGGGAGGCACGAGCGTTTTATTCAAGCTTAAGTCATTGTGATGTTGATAGTTCCTGAACTGTTCGGCGTATTGCTCTGGAAAACTTATTTCTAATGCGGTTTTTCAATCTCTCTATTTTGTTTTTGCTGTGTTTACAACAAAAGCCGCGCTACACTTAGCACTGCTCTGCGACAGCAATTAATCAGTTTTGAATAGTTTTGTAAATACATTTACGTTTTTGTAAATGGTTTAAAATTCCAAAAACATCGAATTAGATAAAAACGTTGAATTAGATACTGTGGAGCATTTATGCATTGATTAAGGCTTCTAAGTGTCACGACAATATAGAAATCACTAGGTCTAAAGCGTTGTTTTGAATCTCGTTAGTATTGGGCTACAGCATCATTCATTCAGACACGGTAGTCATTCATTCTGGCTAAAGAATCTTGGCATGGAATTTTTGAGCCTTAGCTACTTCAAGACAGTGCCGTTGGCGAATATAGTTCTCTTGTCTGATTTTGTTTTTGCCAGTGTATTATCGTTGTTGTTAGTAAACGTTCTTGAATACCGGATATGGTGTACATTTTTAAGCTGAACAGAGCGCATAAATTCACAAACCATTTTTTTACAGCTGGGCATATAGTGAATTTCTTGAAATCAAAAAATGGTATGCGACAAAATCCCTCTGCAGTGGTTATGTGTATGCACTTGAAAATATTAACATATGTTAATATAAGGGCTTAGGTGTTGCCGTTTGATTGCTAAGAAAGGGCCTGCAGTAAATCATATCTTTCAAAAAATCGAGAACAAAAAATGTTTTATGCCATTATCTCAAAACTGAGTTTGTGTTGCAAACCATTTTCTTACTCTCAACCCTTCAATTCATGTTGTCACAGAATTCCACAACAAGAAATAACTAATTCATTTCTCACAAGCTTCTTAAACCAATATTATATTATCAAAATTAAAGGCTGTCAGACTAAACGGGTTATATAAGTTCTATATATTCATTCCCGTAAGCATCAACCAAAGAAATACAGATCAAAGTAAAATATTTTTTCTACATCTTACCTCGCGCAGCCAGATAACAAATTGTAATAGGCGCGATTGAACGAAACCAATGAACAAGTATGTTCCAAAGAGAAACTGCGCTAACAATAGCAACAGCTCGTATACCAATGCCATTATTGTAATAACACGAGTATCGGTTAAGATAAGCGAATAAATCTAAAATTGCAGCCACAAAAATATAATTACGTTGTGTTGATACGAACACAGCCATAGGCAAGAATAATTTTGTAAAAATTTAATAGACACCATCAGTTCCCCAAAAAGATCCGCATATAGAACTTGAAATTTTGGTGACCTACGAGTTTGTTGGGCAACAACGAGTTCTTGCATTCAATACTGAAAATAGACTACCGGCTCCAGATTTCACCAAATAAATATCGAAATTCGAGCTATTTTTAAAGCAGATTAAATAAAATATTTTCCGGTGTATATATCAGAAGTTGTTTGTCAACTATAATTCAAACCAGCTCCTCATTCCGCACTGTAAAATTATTTCTAAATCTTTAGAATTGAGCTATGGCCGAGTTAACTTGTTTACGCAAAAGGGAGTAATCAGAATTCCGGTTCCGGTTTATTTTTGCCGAAATGGAAGTTCCGATTTCATGTTTTCGGATATATGCGCCCGAGATCTGTAATACAATTTTCACGGTTCCTAAATAAAACTAGCTAACAAGCTGTGAACCATAAGTTCGGCACCGTTTGTGGTGCTGTTTGTACGCAATAAAACAGAACATTTTTGTTTTATGCTCCTTCAGGTACCTTTGGCTGCTGTTTTTATTTCGCAGCAGCCATTTTCTCAATCTCTATTAAACAGTTTATAAGGCACAGCGAGACAGCGCTAGTCAATCAAACACTACCATAATTTACGTTTTTGTTTGAAGTCTTTCCGCAGCACTTTTGTTAGCTATACTGTCATTTAAGCTAAGGTGCAAAGGCACTTACATTATGACAAGCAACAACTGAAAATGAGTAAACATAATACCAATGAGACCGAGAACATTAAGCCCAGATTATTGTGAATATGTCTATCACAATCTAGTAGTTCGTGCGGTGAGGCGAAAAGGTGTGTGCGTTGCTATTTTGCGTTTATTTTTGTCTATTTCGAGGTTTCAAAAACGACGTTCTGGAACCTCTTGGAAGGCACATAAAGGCAATAATATACCCACAATACATTAAGCGAAACATTGGCTGTAGTTTTATCACGCGGCTGTTCCTTGCAACAAAAATGTTTATGCCTAATGTATTTAGCATAGCCGTATTCTTAATAAAAATCCAGCGTAACTAATCTTAATAAATTTTAAGCATGATAATGCTTAATGCAGACATTTAGCAAAATTTGATGCTTAATATAAGCTTTATTAATATTAATAATTAGACAAATATCAAGCATAATAAATTATGCTAAACATCTTAAGTAGTAATAGCAAATCTAGAAATCTAATTAATATTTAGAAATATTATGCTTAAGTTTTAAAGCATATATAATTGCTCTAAATATTAAACTTAATTTATGCTAAACATTTTAGGTCCTCATTTCATATAATTATGCTGAATATTTAGCATAATATTACACTAAATAGGTAACATAAGTTCTTACTTAATATTTAGCAAAGCTTAAGGACTGCATGATATTTAGCACAGTTATTCTTAAAAATCGCATAACGTTGTTAAACTATGCTATATGCTAAATTCAGCATAAACATTTTGATGTGAAAAAGTGGTAGCTCGGAATTTAGGGCATACTTGCTATTAGCCGTTGCCGTATGTGATTTTAGCATTTTCAAATCAAGGAATGAAGGTTTTAGAGAAGAAAAGACATTCCTATACATTGTGTTACATATATTTATATCAAAGATAGACACAAGCCTACAGCACCCTGTTCAAAAGCGAGGTGGGCGCACTCCAAAATGAGTGTGGGGGGCTAGGGAAAAGTTTCGAATAGTACGCGACAGTATCCCCCATCCCAGCCACACTTTCTTGTTGTGCTCCTACATAAGCATACATATAGTATAATGCTCATTTAGATATAGCTAGTATGCGTGAAATTTGACAATGTTGCATCAACAGTATTGAAACGGTCGTGAAAGCCTTCAGCAGGTTGTTAGTCGGTCGGCCTATTACAGTTTCCGAAGCCATTGACCGACGGCCGACCGTTAACAATTTCTGTAGTTACCAGTCACAAAAGTCGTTGATCAGCAATTATGGGCCACCGATTTTGCGGTTGTGGTCTATACTTTTACTGTTGTATGCCAAGTGAATTAAAAGCGACCAACATGCATCAACAGTATTGAAACGGTCGTGAAAGCCTTCAGCAGGTTGTTAGTCGGTCGGCCTATTACAGTTTCCGAAGCCATTGACCGACGGCCGACCGTTAACAATTTCTGTCGTTACCAGTCACAAAAGTCGTTGATCAGCAATTATGGGCCACCGATTTTGCGGTTGTGGTCTATACTTTTACTGTTGTATGCCAAGTGAATTAAAAGCGACCAACATAACTTTTTGATATGTACAATCACCTATTACCAACACGAAAGGCTTTTTCTCCCATCTTGTCATATATTAAGTGTATAATATGTAAAGATATATAGATTGCCCCTGAACTCCCAGGCAACAATTGTACCTGACTGTGTACAGACGGTGAGCGGAACTCCGTTTACCAGGTTACGTCATGATGCAGTGCTTTCGATTGGCGCGCACCATGCAGCTAAGTTGGTGTCGATAACACTTGTTGAAAAATTTAGCCGCTCGTTACACCAGCGTTCAATAAGCTTTGTTAACGTAACAAAGCTGGCGTGATATATTCTTAATTGGTGTTACATTGCCGTGCAGCGGCTGGGATTTCTGTAACAACTTCGGCGCAAAAATATTATTCCTCATTACACAATCGTGCGACAACGTTTGTTATCCTTACACTCGGCGTACAATTTTAAACATTGCTGTTACAAGCCATGTAAAGGCAATCGCAATGCTCGCTACAGGCGTCGTTAAAAATGTCAACTATTGCACGAAGCTTGTAGCGACAACAATGTAAAAACTGCAGTGTAACAAACACTGCAGTTCTTTGCGTAACCGTGTGCAGCAGGTGCACGCAGTGTAATGTGAACGACGCATAAGCGAAGGAATGCGGGGTCGAAAAAATGCCGAAAATCCTAGATCTGTATCGAATTTTTTTGTAACATCAGGGACCAAAAAGATGAATTTTTCAATTTATAAATCACAAGTTTTATGAAACCAAGAAATTAGCCGGATAAACAAACAAATAACCCCATCAAGCACCCTCAATAATCAGGAAAAACAGCTATCGTACCTTTTGTTTAGCCCTACATGAAGATTGAAAAAAACCAGGTTCTGATTCCGATTACTCACTGTTACATACATAATATGACTACGCACTATCATAATGACATCGACAAAAAGACAGTGGACTTTTCGATAGTACCTAAAACACAAAAATCGCCTATTTTGAAAATAGTTGCAGTGATTCTGGTACTATTCGAGTTAGATCGGCAACCCGGTTCAGAAAATATCAATTTGGGCATAATTTACAACGAAAGTTTTTTCTATTTTTAGGATTAGCAAATTGATCCGTTGGCTCGGAAAATTTTTGACTCAGCTCTATCACTGTATCATATTGACGATCACAAATTATAATTATATAACACAATTCTATTATTATAATACATAATAATTTTATTATATAAATATTATAATTATAATATAATTACATATTACAATTATATAATTATAAATTATAATTGTATATTATAATATATAATTATGTAACTATATAATTGTAATACATAATTATATAATAATTATAACATACTATTATATGTTATAAATTATAGTTATATTATTTTAATTACATATTATAATAATATTTTACTATAAAAACTTTATAATTACTATGCTGTAGTTGTTTCTGGGACGGTTTATATTGTCAATCATAGCCACCTTGCAGGGATGCGAGTCTTCCACAAGTAACCGACTGGCGCTGCTATGTTTTTGAATAGTGCTTCCACCGGATCTTCGTTGGGGAAGCACAGTCTTCGCTCCGTTGCTCACGATAGACATTATTTCATAACGTGCACCATTGTTTTGTCGGCCATTCCACATATCGGACAGGTTGGCGGTTCTGGCGCTGCTTGGTTCTTCTTCATTAAACCTATAGACCATTGCAAATGCGGCGTGTGGCCACCTGTTCTTAGTCTAGAAAGCAAAGTTTGCTCGCTTGCAGTCATTCCATCTACTCTCTGTAGAGTAACTATAGTTGCGCCAGAGATCTTCGGTTTTGCTGATATTGTATTGATCAGCGCTAGTATGGTGCAGGTTTTCGTTTCCTGCTTCATTAACTATTTTCTGGATAGCTGCTCTGTGGTGGGTAAACAGATTTATGCGTTCTCCGAGTTATGAACCGTATTCTGAGAGCTTTGCAATCTAGTCTAACGCAACTGATCGACACCAGTTCCACTCGAGAGCTACAAGCTAACTTTCCTGCTGTTTTCAGCTGAAACTCCTCTCTGGACCAGTGATTCTTTAAATATACACCTCCAACTTCATTCCAGCCAACGACATACCGTCAGATGACGCAGGCAGCGTTCATGAACTACTAATAATCACTATAATGTTAAACTATTATATTTGACAATTATAAGATATATATAATTATATTTTAATTACATATTATAATATTTTACTATAATATTTATTTATATTGTATAATATAATATACATATATTATATATAATACAGTTATATTTTATAATTTAATTATTACAATTATATGGTGATAATACACAATTTAACTATATTATAAGTATAATATCCAATTACGTAGTTATATAATGCATCGATAGAATTTTAGTGTACTTGCGAAAAAAACAAGAAACCTGCTACTTTTTAGGCTGATTTTCTATACTAAAACTCACTTAGCAAATTTATAGTCCAGTTACCAGGGTATTTGTATCTCATTTAGCAAAGAGAGACGCATTAACGCCAACCAGCATCAATTTTAAAGGCGCATCGTCATTGTAAATTGACCTATTCTAGGGCCTGTGATATATAGTGTAACAGCCTGAGTTTTTTTGGGATTTTAACATGGTATCTAAGACGGAGAAAACATCTCTATCAAGATCAAAAAGGGACAAACTTGACGCGAAGGGCGATCGGATACCGGTGTAGCGTGACTCGAGTATTATGTTGTGTACCATTTTATCGTTGTTATAAAATAAAAATGTATCATGGCTATAATTTGTTGTAACGTCACGCTCCACCCGCCGGAGGTACACGGGGTGATTTTCGCACCACAACGGAATCATCGTGATTTTGACTTGTAGTATCTGGTCGGCCCCCAGCTGAATATGATTATATCCTATGTAATGCTGTAAAAATATATTCACTGGTCCGCGCAGGGCCCCGATAACTCACTCAGGACGCCAAAAATTCTCCATCCTCACTGCGCAAAATGGCCTCTAACAGGCCACCTATTGGTTTTAGGCTTGAAATTCTACTCCTATCAGTAGACGACCAGCCAGGGCGTGAATCTGATCCCGCCCCGGCCACCTACTGTTTTTCGTTAACCCATAATCGCTGAAAACATGCTTAAACCTTGATGAAGTTACAGCGCCCTGAGCGCTCGTATATTGTGCCGTTTGAGATTTGCCGTGCCGACCAGCGCGAGGTTTGGCATCCCTGGCACCCTTCGGCGACTTCTTGCTACGTGTGCAGTTTTCTCGCATTGTGCCCGGCGACAGTGTTGTTTTCCTACACTATATTAAGCGACAGTGCCCGTTAGAGTGCGGCCGGCAATGATATTAGTTATTTGAGTTTTCGCTTATCTATAGACACAGTTGTTTTATATTTATGTTTATTGTGTTATTTAGCGGCATTAGGAATTCGAAATTTTGAAAGTTTAGCAGGACAATGGGGAAAGGATACCAAAAGGTGGTTAGAGTCGGGGTATAAAAGGAAAGGATCGACGCAGCGTCGGGACCAGTCGAGATGAGCCGCTTTAGAGTCGGCTGTTTTGGTTCGGGCGGTTGTCGCACTTATAATTTTCAAAATTTTCGCAGGTTTTTGGTTTTCCTATTTGGTTTTATGTTTTTCGTTTTCTTTTTTAAGGGCTGTCTCCCGCTGTGTAGACACAGGGTGGAGTTCCCCCTGGCGACTTTTCCACCTTTCAAAAATAACTAGCAAGGGTCGCCCTTGCGGATGCTGGTGCGTCCGGTGGATGTTCCGCGCACCCGTAAGGTTATGGACCCCGAAATTGTAGCGTGCACCTGAACAAAAAAGTTTAAAATTTACAAAAGTTCTCGACTGGTTCCCCGCTCGCCGGGTCGCAATTTTTGTTTTCTAGACCCGGGGGGCGAAAATTAGTTTAGTGATGTGATCGGGGGTAGGGAAGTAAAATACACACGGGTAAGGGGCAAGGGCATGGGGACCCCGAAATTGTAGCGTGCACGTGAACAAAAAAGTTTAAAATTTACAAAAGTTCTCGACTGATTCCCCGCTCGCCGGGTCGCAATTTTTGTTTTCTAGACCCGGGGGGCGAAAATTAGTTTAGTGATGTGATCGGGGGTAGGGGAGTAAAATACACACGGGGAAGCGGAAAGACAACGGGAGGGGTAAGGAGCCAAACGTGGCGTGTTGACCTGGAGGCAACCGCTAGTGCGAACATTACTTGAGTATAGGTAGGACACAGTTGCTAGACAATCCGTTTAAAATTCAGAGTAATTGTTCCCTCAGCATCTTGAGTAGTATACTTCTGTCAATTTATTGCCAAAACCGGTTCTCCATGCCGCGCAGACACGGTAGGGGACTTCAATAATTTGCATCAAATAGTTTAGGGCCCGGCCGCGACATGATAGGACGTCATCGCATTTTCAAACGTCCGTGTAAAAGACTATAGAACCCCGCTTCGATTCGTGCTCCACCCGTGTTCGCTTCCGAGTTAGTAACATGAGTTGAGCTCACATTGTAGGATAGTAAAACGTGTACGGCTCCAGGTCACACGACTTAAAGACCCAATTATTGGGGAAACGCTCGAGACGGACGTAGTCACTTGCACGCATTATGCGAAGTCATTCAAAGATCTGAAGAACGGAACCCCGCCGCCCGCTCCGAGATTCGAGCTCCTGCCCTGTGCTTTGATTATACCTAGATAAAATCAACTCAACCTCAAAACTCAGGCGGGTCTCATGCCGTGAGCAAACGGTAGAGCACTCCGTCACAAATTTTAACAATAGATAACTATCGTTGGGTCGACGCGGCTGCTCCACAGGGAGCGACGTGTCACGACCTTTCGTGCGTTATGTCCACACAGTTTTTCATTGTTTTAACGTTGTTGCTGTTTCGCAAAGCGGGGTTTTTCGAAGTGTCTTAAGCGTAAAATTTTATGCAATTCCCTTCGTATTTCAAGTTAAATCTTTTCGGTTGAGAGGCTCGGCAGCAACCGCGCCGGATCGATGCTTGCAAGGAACTGGGGTCTCAAACTTGAGTTGAAAGCGCTCGGAGAAGTAGACCACAATTTATGAAGTGAGACGGAGTCAGGTGTAATGTTTAGTTGAATAAGACAATTGAAAATCGTTCAGAACCGCACCCCTTAGTCGAGTTACGGCCCTGAGTAGGATACAAAGTAATTGTCTCTCCAAGCTTTTCTTCTAAACAGAATCCGTAGGCGCGGTCCCTCACCCCGTGTAGACACGGTGGGTCCTCGTTATATTCATCTGTTCTCATGCCGAACCACAAGTCCCAACAAATTCTAGGGAGCCAACGTTGCTCGATACCCGGGAGACGCAGCAGTGCCTCCCCTTTTAACAAAGACCAGAGTTTTTCTATTTGACCCCGGCGCAGGTACACCTTCCGACCATAAACTGGCATTTCAGGAGACCCGCAGCTGACATCCGGGCTCAGTGTAACGACCACCACCTGAATGGAAAGCAGAGTAAAGAGAGGCTCACTACAAGCGTGTGTTGAAGGATGATAGCCGAGGGCGTTTCTACAAGCTCCTTCAACAAGTGGTCAATCAGGGGATGGTCATAGGTACACTGTAGAGAGAGCAACGCCTGTTCCAAGGTGCCGAAATTCTCGGCGCGCCGAACTGATTTTTTTCATGATTCCCCGCGTAGGGGCACGCCGATCAGGATTCACATCACCATGTATATATACATAAAGGGTACACTGCGAGGTACCATTTTGTAACCTTATGTAACTGCCACGCTCGTAATTTTTGAATGTACTTATAATTTTGTCTTTAGATATGAATAAAGTGATAGAGTGTTTGGTACATCCTCCAGCGATACGCTTTTATTTAGGTATTACAAAATAGTTAGTAGTCCCCTAGGATAAATAAATGTAGCTACTTAGGGTTCATTACTCAATGACACGACGGTAGGAGTCACAAATAAAAATTTAGTCTTTGAGCAATCTCGCGGACCGATTAGGCACCACCCCGTAGGCAATCCCGCCAACTTGGAGACTAACGCAATGTTGGGACCTTGTGGCAGGCTCCAGTTCCCCTTGAACCATTTAGACCAAATACGGCCTTGGGATCAGTCTCCAGGTGTTCCCCCGAGTTATCATTTTGGCAAGAAATCTCTTACTGAATCAAACTCACCGTCGGATATAGGCTCACGCGTACCAGATTAAGGGAATCGCTTAGCTTAGCAGGTCGCCGGCGGGTTAGCCATGGTGTTCGGCCTGGCCCCTATATTTGGCCCACGTATCTAGTGATATGACGGTCCCCCTGTGGAGGGTCAACCCCTACGCCTGCTCGCAGGTAATAAGGCTGACCCGCCTTTCCCTCGTCTTATTTAAATCTTTAATGGTGATGAGTCTTCTTGTTTTAAGTCAGCTAGCGGTTCAACAGGGAGGCCGTGGCTGTCCGGTACCACGCCAAGGAAAATCGTGGTGCAGCTGGGTAGTACATTGTATATATTTTGTCGATTGCACAAGCTGTTTTATGTAACCAAACATTTTGTGTTTTAAAGTTCAGGACTTTGCTTCTGGTTAGGATATTTCTCGTGAACCTTTCCGATAACGAAACAACAAAAGAATACTATATAAATGAAAATTGCATCCTGATTCACCCATTCTCATTTTTTTATTGAAGTTGACAACAAATCCAGATCCTCGTTTTCGGACTAGCACACTCACCGCTATCTTGATAAATTTTGTATGAATAAAATGCTCCCCAATATTTACTACTTCGGTTTTGCTCCCTGTACGACTACAAATACTCAGGTTTACAGAGGCAGCACGCAATCTGCAACGCTTTTCTAGAATTTAACACTGCTAGGCTGCCGGTACGTTTGCTTTGTATCTAAATTGCTCATAAAAATGAATAGCATATGGTAAGCATATATTTACATACTAAATTTATACTATGTATATGACATAGTCATACATATGTAAATATACTGTCTCTGAGGTCGAATTCCCAACTACACAAAAAATGTTTAATATGTTACTCCTAACCGTACGCAAATATAAATGCAGCAAAATCATGCTTAATTTTGCAAGGTTTTAGCAAAATTTGATGCTTAATATTATCTTAACATAAAAAATAATTTAACTAGCGAAAACAACGCTGAAAAGTCTACTTAATTATTCATTATGAATATTACATTACAATTTCGAAAGCTGTCTCAGATCCTAACAAGTTAACATCGCTACTTCATCGTAGATTCGATAAAATACAAAAACTTCGCTCAAAGCCACAAAAAGCAGTTTGAAAATAAATTTACATTAAATAAAAATTACACAAATACAACGAAACAAAACATGTTGGGATTCTAAGTCACCATAAAAAACGCACAAGCACAAGGTCTCTGAACATATGCACAAACAAACTTATCGCTTGGTGAACATAAACATATATATTTCAGAAATATATACATAATAATTTATAATATATTATAACATATATATTTTATAATAAATACTATTTTAAAAGCCCTTCCAGAAAAACTATGATCAAAACATTAAACAAATACAATCATACATTATACCACACTGCAAAACAGCTGAGCCTGCTGGGGCCTAGCATGAAATCGAGGTAGCCCCATGGGACTGGGAATGAGCTAATTCTGGCTTAATGATTTTTGCACTGCTTAATCAATTTTTCCCGCGCCATTTCTTAACAATCGCAAACACAAAAGTTAAACTCAGTTGTACAGCTAACCAGAGATATATACCGCTCCTAAGCGACAAATGTTCGCCTTCGATGCAGGTATAAAAATACACATAACAGCAACATTTTGAACTGTAAGCTACTCCACTATTAGTTATAGAAACCATATTGTACCAAACCTTAGAGTTGCTTCTTATTACTATTTGGAACGGTGACATTAGCATTGACGAAATAAAAATTAAATTCTAGGTTGCGACCAACGCTACCGGCCGATATAATTCCAAACAAGAACTGTCCCATTTAGATGAAAAAGATAAAATACACAAATTTTTCTGTGAAAAATACAAATTACTTAAAACGAGATTATTTTACACAGCTAAGTTTGTACATTTCGTCATAAAACATTTACTGCTGCGTAAATTTCGCTTGTGGTATAGGTACACCCACTGCTGATCGTTGTAAATGTATTTACAAACGGATGGAGATTTGCATGAAAATTTAAACCACTGCCATTTCCATGCAATCCTGACTATAGTATTTATATATTATATATGTACCCAGTAATCTTATATACATTACAGAGGAAAATCAGTGTCATCGATGTTGACCTGCCGAATATTGTCAAACTTCTGTTAAATTCTAAAATATATAATGAAAATATGCGATACCGTCTAATACGTTATGTCTAAATAGAGTGACCGTGTGTCTTGAAAAGTCAAGAACGGGTTGTCTGCTATCATGGCTCGGCGTACGCAAGCGACTGAACTGTCACATCTGTTGATCAGATCTTTACAAGGTGTCTTTGTAAAACACACGAAAGTAGCAATAGCACTAAGTGGGGTAAATACAATCGGTAAAGGTTTGCCTAGCCTTCCACAAATAGTATAACATAAAAAATCTTCTGACGAAAACGAAACAACACAATACCAAATCAAAAGAAAACCATAACACAATAGAAACACATATAAACCAATAAATCCAAATTTCTTTATACATATATACAACCCGCACACATGCGTTCGAAAATTTACTAATACATTTAAATTTTAACAACACGGAAATCTGCACGTAATTCAAACTTTCGGTTACATAAATTTTTTGTAATCAACTTGGCAGATACGAGAAAGTAATAACGGGGACTACAATAAACAGAATATCAGTTTCACAAAAGACATTCAAGAATTATTTTCTTCAAACAAGATTACGATAAAATCATAAAACTATAGGTCGTTCTCATTAAGATGCGTACACAAATAGCACAGCTTTCACGCCTCGCGATGTAGCCCAAATCGTGGGCAATGCACTGCCATTGCAGCGTATTGTTAATAATCCACAGCTATTGCCACATGTCTTGTGGAATAGCTAGCACCATCTCTATGCAGCTCGCACAATCACAGTGCTCTACGTGTGTGCAGTAAAGTTGCCAATATCTGCAGCCCACGAGCAATGCTGGAATCCGAGTCTACACCAGACGTGCTATGGTAGCGATCACATCTACAGCTAGCGTGCAATAACTGGCACCATATAAACTGCGTTGGGACATGCAGTTCGTACAGAATAGCGAAGGTTAAAGAAATGGGAAACCTATTAGAACCTGAAAATTCTTTAATTCTTTGGTATATTCATTGGAAATCATGATTTTTACGCTATAGTTCTATGGGCACAAAATGATAGACATCTAATTAGCTAATTGTTAATTTTATGCAAATTTTAAGGTCATCTAAAAATTGCTAATATTTTGGGTTATGGCGTTTTCGATGTCGCCCAATGATCATGAATATGTTGTAGTTAAAGTGCTTTGATTTTACCATAGGTGGTAATTAGTTAATTTTTAGCTAGATAGCTTTTTGTATGGTATATTTGACATCACCTCTCTATATATAACGTGATACTTATTATAAATTGATTAAATATTTAGTTGAAATACATCTATACACAAATAAGATACCAAATAATTTAATAATTGTTCCGCTCACTGTTTGTGGTTTATTACGTTTACTAGTGATATGATATAAAATTATTACTATATTTCATAAATATAATGTTAACATAAAATATATTGTGGAATTATACATAACTATATTTATTCATTTCATGTAGCTAAATATCTGTGACATCAGTAATTTGGCAATTCCTGGAGCAATTGGTCTCAAATTCTCGGAATTCCTCAGATGTTATTTGTCGGACCTTTAATGGTATTAATACTAGGTGTAGATATACCCACTTTACCAGAAAATAATCCTATTTAAACACCGAATTTATGCTTTTTTTGTAGTTATATGTAACTTGTACTTTGCATTCGGCCTCAATGCGAATCTATAAGAGTTTGTCCTGGCAACAATGTTCTTTGTGACGCGACAACTTGCTTTAAAGAGTATTCCCTACTACCTACTGGCAAGCTGGTCCTTACAACATTTAATTACGATGAACTTAGTGACACGAGCAACTCAAAAACACTTACTTCATCTAAGTTGCTCAAAATCTGTATCTTCATACGAGCTTGTGCAATTTTTAAGCCTCAGATTCCTAGCTTCGCGTCTTTGTTCATTTTCCAGAAGTTGCTAGCTGATGGCACACGAGTTGTAGGTATAGTTACTACCAGTGCATGCAGCTGTAAGCCAGCAACGATAATTACACGCTAGCTGCAGATATGGTCGCCATCACTGCACGAAGCTACAAAATGAGTACCGTTATTCCGCTGCAATTGTAGATATGGTCGTTATTATTGAGCGTTAGCTGTTGGTATAGTCGCAACCATTGCACACAAGCTCTATACACTGTCGCTTGCATTAAACACTATCAGCAGATATGGCCGCAACCATTGCATGCCGGCTGTCTATATGGTGGCTACCATTGATGCGATAGTAAACTTAACCGACGCCCATCAATAATCTTATTTTGCGGTTAAAAATCTGTTCCCGAACGTGTTTTGGTAAAAAGTAATCTGGCGCAAAAACGTTCGCGAACACACAGCTCTGCGATAGTAATCCGGTAAATTTGTGTTCGCGAAAATTCAACGAAAATTACCGAATAATTTGTGACGTCACTATTACGTTAAATTTGTTCGTAAACATCGACAAATAGAAATCAATAGCTGATATGCAACAGTTTTCATTGCAAATTCAAAATCGTCAAAATATGTTACAACACAGAATGTAATTTTTGGTACTTGTTTCTGGTTTTGCCAATTTTCTGTTATCGAAATTTCCCCTTTTGTCTCGTAACAACGGTTTGCGACTCGTTATCGGCTATTACAAAATAGGATAGTCGGTGAACGCAAGTTAAGTTTACTCGTGCGTGACCCCGAGCTGTACATTTGGTCGCTAATATTGCACCAGCGGCCAGAGGTGCCCGCTATTGCATGAGACATGTGGTACTAGCTGTGCATTATTAATATCATTTATTGTTTACTGTATTTGCAAACAAAATGTATTTTTACAAAATAATATCATACGATATTTTCTGCTCCAGGGCTGTAACACTGCATTTAATGAAATGCAATAACTGAAGCACACTCGAAATGAGTTACGGTCGTGATCAATGGCTACACGATTATAAACTTTAATTTTACTAGAAATGCTAACTGGAACCGGAATTCCGGTTTAAAATTTTGTTTGAAGTTTTCATACTTTTGCTTCATCTGTTGTCCAAACATATACATATATGTAATATATATATATATATATATATATTATATGTAATATAATATAATATATATTATATGCGATGATCAAGTTTCAATGCAGCCAAACAGAAGAAAAGATTAATTGACAATTGCCGTGTGAAACGGAAGTAGGACAAGTAATGTCAGTACAAATTTTTCGTCTTAACCCTGCAAGAATTTGTTAACAAAACAAAGCCACATCGATACTTGTAGCAACTATTTTACACATTCAGAAGTCTGCGGGATATGTTAGAATTCGGTAACAAAGTATGGATTGACTAGAAGTACTTAGCTGTAAGCATGGCTAACATAAATTGCGTCCAGCATCAGCCAGTGCGATTGCGAACCTTGTAAATCAGTTTACATCGGAGCAAAATAACAAATCTGCAACCCAGCCAGAAACTGCGTTCTTTGCAGTGAGCTGTATTTAATGAATGTAATTAGGGTCTGGGAGAGGGTCGCGCTCAGAAATGTGAAAGCGGGGTCCAGGAGGGCAGGTCATTCAGTGATGCACTTGCTACGATTTATCCGTGTACGAGCGGACAAAGTTTTAATGAAATTACATTTCCTAGCTCGGAATAAAAGTTTGTTCAAAAATACGGTTGAAAGAAATTGTTTTCTAGTGCGAGAGAGGCTAGTTTTAGGACAATTTCCGACATAATTTTCAACCGGAATCATTCAAAAAAATTTTGTTTAGGGTTGAACGAAAGGAGGTGTCGCGACCCCCGCAACTTCCTCTAACTACGCCTTAGACCACTCTGATCAGAAAGGTATTATCATTATCGTCTAGCTGACGGGTACTGCTTGCCAAACGGTAGTGTAAACAATGTCTCTGGCCACTGATCAGAAAGTGATAGTTACCTTCCCTTATTTTTTTAGAACCACATAAACCAATAATTTCAAGTTGCCTACACAATAACATGTAACAAACGTATGTGTAGGAAAGGGACCCGATTGGAGGCATAGCAAAAGTGTTTACTCTACGCTCCATACAAGAATGTTTAGTTACAAGCACATTCAGTTTGACGCAATTTACGCAAGGCTGCAAAGTGAAAGACATTTTTTGCTCTGGGGGTCCAAAAAACCAACATATTGAATAAACATTATTAGCTTCCTGAGTCTTTTCAAAGTTCCAGAGAGGCAACAGTGCCATCGCAATACATTAAGTTTAATGTAAAAGTTATTTTTAATACATTTTAAATCCACTGTGCCTTCATTTTTTCTTCCTTCATCCGTTTTACTATATATAAGTTTCGAAGACCAGGTTCCGGTTCCGGTTTAAATGGGCGGTTCCGGTAAATTTCGGTTCCCGTTATTCCCTGGGAGATTGTTAACAGACTTATGTATCAAGTATCTATTATACCTACACTTTCACTGTCAGTATCGTCCATATCCTGCTTATTCGAAGTATATAAATATTTATATCATACCAATAAAAGGTTTCAGAAATTGTGGGCTTAAACAGATTATAGGGTTCCACATAAAGACCAGCCATATTTGTAAAGTTCACACCTAAATGAAAAGGCATGTGCTGTACTCACACAGAATTACGGTCATATAAGGTACGGAATATATGAAAATACAAATACAGATTGAAAAAACCGCATGAAGACAAACTTACAACAAAATTTATAATTAAACAGGTATAATTATACACTGCCGTAGCTTAAGAACGTCTAAATTAAGTACAATTCAGCTTCATATATATGCTGAGTTTTTCCTGCTTATTTGCTTTGGTTCCATGTAGCATTGTAACTGTTGCTATTACACATGGCTATTGATAATGTTATCATTAACGCTGTGGCACTACATCAATGTAAACATATTTTGCACGTTACTTTCCGACACCTTTTAGTGCTAAACAATGCTCGCTATAATGTTGCAAATCAAAGAGTATTCATCACAATGAGCAAAATTATGACATTATGTAAGCTAGTTAGTCACAAGGTATCAGCACAAGATAAGCACAACGTGCAGTTGATCAATAAAACAGTAGGCAGTGGTACATCCTTGTCCTATAACACCAGACCCGCCATGACATATACACCGTCTCACACACCATAACATTACAGTTACCAATAACTTATCATAAATAATAAAAAATCCTGCACCAGCAATAAATTTATTACCTTGTAGCGCAAGTTCAACTACAACCAACAACCGAACTTTTTTTACAATTCTTCCATTTTCACAACCCGGTTCGTTGAAATTGTAACCAAAATATCGTCCTTGGCCATATTAAATTTGTCGTTAACATCGTAGTTTTCGTTCCATGATTCCGATTGAACAAATTGGGACAGCATGTAATCATTGACTTCAGCATCCGACCTGTCAATTTTAATACGCTTCGGATATTCATTATTTGCAGTTTTTGCCAAAGCTTTAATTCCTTCAAATAGGACATCCTCAACATTACTATTGTTTTTAGTTAGGCGATAGTTGTCAGCGCCGCCAGACTTCGGAATATCGATAAACAACTCCTCTTTAACACCTGACGTGCCACCAATATTCTCAGAAGACATATTCCTGTAACCATAATAGTGTCCATCTGAGACATTGGTAGCAGATTCGTGAACGTCATATTCATCGTCTGGGGTAAACTCTCCACTTTTTGTTTTGCCAATAGTTGTAGACATAGGCTTGTTCCCGTAAATCACCACAGGCACACTGCTCTTACTGTAAAGTACCGGTGGTGTATCTTTGCTGCCATGCAATGCTACATTTTGCTGCGCTAGACTGTACTCATTTCTTGCAGTGAAAACCGTGCCAGCATCGATACCCTGAAGAACATTTTCCGTGGTGCCGACATCATCCTCATGCACTTGCCTGAGCACCATATTTTCTCCAAGGTTCTGCTCCACAGATAGTTCTTCAGAAGCAAGGTCAAAGCTGTCAAGTGATTCCTGATCTTCTAAAGGTACACCAACACCATCCACTTCTCGTGGTATGTACGGTGCTTGAAGTAAAGTTCGCGAATATCCTGAAACAGTTTACATAAAATACATTTGCCGAATACAAAGAAAGGCGCAAAAGCGAAAAAATTTGGGAGCAAGGTACAAACTAAGAATTTCGTAGCGCTAGACGGCTGCATACAGTAAGCAGACTATGATTACTTTTATACGTCATTCCCAACTTAGCAGTACACCAGGCGGCGAACATTTCATACTTATATATAGACATGACAACTTTGGTGTATTCCAGGTCTCATGGACCCATGATAAAACCCATTAATTTTACCTAATCCTATAATACATAGTCATAATGCCAACAAACAATTTTATACAACAAATAAGTGCTACAAATACATTATATGATAAGCGCAATAGTACCAATTATAGCGTTATAAATACTGCCCTTGTTAGGGTTCGACCGAATAATCGGTATTCGGCCAAATATTAACCTATTCGGTATTAGACCAAATATGTAGCTCTACTATTTGGTCGAAAACCAAATACTTGCAATTAAGGCTTTTAAGATTGCACATTCATCCAAAGTAACTTGAAAAGAATCTCAGAACATACTTGAAAAATATTGTTTTTCGTGTACCGTACTATTATAATTATATTTTATATGTATACGTATATATTTGAATGTATTTCTGGTTTCCCTATTCGTTGTAACTTTTGCCACAGGGCGTGAGCCGGGGAACCTCCCAGTTTAAGACCAGTGTGCGTGAATTCGAGCGCCATGGTTGGGCCGGCGCTACGAAATCTAAAAACTTTCAGAATATCAATTTATTTACAGATATACAAGGCATGTGCAACAAAAACGGCGTATTGTAAAACCATAACAAATTGATACATTACGTTTAAAGGAGCCAAATATAAGTTGGGTGCAATGTTGCCAATTCAATGGAGAAATTAACTCCATGTGTACACACAGCTGATACAGTAGCACTGCTTTGGACCATAGAAAGACTAGTATACATTATTGCATGCCAAAAATAAATAAAGTAGCTACCTACGAACGCTCAACATAACGTTGCACAACATAGATGTGATTCTACCAATTCTGGCGCAATAATATGGCAGTCTAATATAAATATTCTTTGTTGCAACCGCAGTCGACCAGGATTATTTGTACTCCTTATTGACTGGTAGTTGATGTTTTGTTGACTGGTGCAAAACATACTAATAAAACAAATATAAAGCCTACCGTTGACAGGTGTGCGTCGTAATGCTTGAAGTGTGCGTTTTGACATCTTCCCCTTGCCGAAAGGATTATAACTTGGAGCAACAAGTAATGCAAACGACAACAAAATAACCTGAAATTCAAATAGCGTATACTGGAGCAATGCTATATAACGAAAAATTATCTATACCATGCAGCAAATTTTGATGAAATAATAAAAATAAATCACGTTATTAAACTATTACAATACTTGATACTAGTTTATTGCACATCAGCGCACGTTGTGCGTACCGTACAAATCAAAAGTAGTATTTTTTGCAGAGCTCTTGGCCAATGAATTTGAATCTTGTAGAAGACAATGATTTACTAGGTTAAAAAATGTTTTTGTGGACACTCATTCTACGTATTTTAGTTAACATAGAATACGTCGCAAAGGTAACTTTATGGAACTATTAATTAATGTCAGAGCTAATAAGACGATTTGACCGTAATCCAGTTGTAATTATGGTGATTAATTTACACTTCCACTTCAGAACCTCGTAAATAGAGGTTATCCACTGCGTGCAACTCAAAGCCATCAAGCGTTCAAACATCATGCTCCGTCTTCATCCAAGAAAGTACACATTTGCCTGTTTATGTTTTCTCATCGGGAAAAGTGAACTAAAAACTTTGTCTAAAGTTAACTATGTTATTGCAGTAAATATAGTTAGCCACGTTTCAAGAACATTATGCTTATAAGTGCTAAAACACTGTGATTTTCATAATTTTGGCATTAGCTGAGAAGCCGAATTCTTGAGGAAACTAATTAAAAGTTATAACCAATTTGTGCATTAAGTAACTGAACAACTAAATAATGTACATACCCTTTTAGGCCATATCTAAACATTCTCCGACATTAATTATACATATGCACCGTCTTTGAACTTACTCAATCAATAATTGTCAACAAGAAACATAGTTGATGATACAAAATTACATGTGTAAAGATGGGTCTGACTAACTGTAATAATGCGCGGGCACATAATCAAACGACAATATCAGATGCAGTTGACCATCAGAAATCATAATGGATAAAATTGACCCCAAAATCTTTACAATGGCTGCATGAACAATAATTTCGTTGCTCAGAAAACAACGATGTCTCAAATTCACAAAAATGTATGTACAACTTAACATTACAGGCCATAGGTGTTCGAGCTCCGATGAATCAGGGACCATATCCTCGTATTAAAAACTATCAGTTTTTTTATCACAATGCATTTTCCAGATTCTGAGCCCACCTATAATTTAGCTGAATGAAATTGGACATCGCTCAGAAACAATTTACAATAAACATTACGAAAATAAAAATCAGCAATATTATTCATAAAACGCGCAGTGACTGGTAATCGTTTTCCTTTAAATACAGGACAACATTCTGCACCTAAAAGGTCATTCGCATGATACTGCAACTGAAAACAGGTAATCGATACGAAATTGGAGATGGGCAGGACTAAAGTTGGACACTTAGAACAAAAAATGGGGCTTTTCCAGGATCAAAACACATCAACAGTACTGAACTGTGTCTCTCTCGTGACAGCGAAAACGATCAGAAAACGTCGTATAATATTACCACCACACTTTTAAGTGATGAAATGACACAGAGTCAAACAAAAATATTATATAAGTACAAAAAACTCACCGCTAAGCATGTTCCGGTTTGAGCAGCCTTTCGACTGTTTTTTCCGCCAATCATTGCCTGAAGCCTCTTCAACTCTCCCAGCAGAGACCTAAGACACAAGCACAAACACAGTTCACTTCCTTAAGGGCTCTAGTACATAGGTGTCGATGAGAGTGTACCCCTAAGCCTTAGGTTGCCCTCCCTCTCGCGACTTTTTTGTGCATTTTACTTCGATTTTTGCCAATTGTGCCCCAATTTTTGCAAAAATTTTTCCACGAATGCGTGCGGCTTTACCCCATAAACGGATGGACCTTCACGGTCTAGTATTTCCACAGCCGCAATAAATACAGTATCATGTAAAACGCAAAATAAAAAGCAGAATCCTCAAATAGCGCTTAACAACGAAATAGAAGCTGACCTAGTTGAAGAACTCTTAACACATAAACTGTGTTGACTTTCGCAAACTATTTTATGCGATTGTCGACTGTCTAAATTATTGTACACCTGGTTTTGTCTTTACACAACCTAAAAATTAAAGCAAACCCTAAAATTCTCAATTTTGAAAACAAATATTCTTGCGTTGTTATGTTGCTTATATTAAAAAGGTCATAATACGACCAAACTTTTCATTGCGTTAAGTGAGCCAAAAGCAGTTTAATGCGCTGAATATTTATGTGGCACCGAGGCTATGTTCGAGGCACTTTCAGAGCTATATATACCTAAGATTTAACACTGCACAATACACTCATCAAAATATTACATCACATTATATGTATATTAAATCTCAGCGATTGCCCAATCAATAAAATTCACCTGTTCTGCTGTGTGAGCGTATCGACCTGTTTTCTGAGATTTCGGTTTTCAACGGTTGCCGCGTCAACTCGCGTTTCCAACGAATCAACGTACAACTTTTTCTTCCGACGACTTTCTTCCGCCGAAAGCTGAACCGGAAAACATTAATATTTACAAATAATATGAAACAGTAGTTCCCACGATATATGCTACATGAATTTAATTGAACTAGCGCGAACAATAGCAAGCAGGATTTCCTCAAACATGGGAACTATGCAAAAATAGTTTTTGTATTTGTCACACACAATTCGGCACTGAAATAATTTATCTTTGCGATTCTTGTCCGCCGCGTAACTGAACATAAATACAGCGATTCCGATTTCGTTGGTGAAAATAAGCGCTGAAATACTGCGATCGAAACCCAGCACCAAGCTTTAAAATTACCGTTATTTCATAATTATACACACAATCTTAGAATAGTCTATTCGTTTTCTAAATGGGATCTCCAGCGAAATAAAAGCCTTCAAAATTGGGCACAAAATTACGCGACACTTCAGATTCAAAGGACATGTGGGTAAATGACGGCCTGAGGTGCTAAGTCACATATTTTCACAAACATTTTTGTATTCTGAATTTTGCAGACTAGTTGGAAATATTTGCAGACATACCAGGACCAGAAATGCTGAACATTTGAATATCTCAACCCATGCAGCTAAAATCGAATAACCTGCAACCAAATAATGCTGCAATTTTACATCATGTCGGCTCTTGCTACAATAAACCAGATTTTTGACCTATTTTCAACCTAGATTCAAAAATCAACGTTTAGACACAACCAGTAATCTTAGAACCGCACTGTGGAAAATGTAAAAAATACCTAAAAATAAACCCGTATTTAATGATATAACGCTTGCGCCTTCATACTCACAAAGTTTTCGGCATTCATACATATACATAACTTTGCCGCGTATCGGTATCTACGTTTGTCTTAGAGTTATGAGATGGTGTTTTAATTGCATCTGTCGAATCGTTCTTTTTTAATGAAAATTAACCGCACTTAACAGGGAGATACCCTGGTACGAAATGAATACTAAGTCGCCCAGAAAGCACTACTGTAGCTAACTAACTAAAACGTATTTATCTGTTGCTAGAATCTACCATCTATCCATCCATCCATCCGAAGAATATAAATTTTGATACATGAAAAGATAATAAACATAATGTACTATATAGCTCGCAACGCCGGTAATCCATTGTTGTATACATATAAGATACAGGGGCAATAGAATTACAGTTAGGGACATAAAAGCAAATTTTTTGATCTTTAATAAGAGCAAATTGAAGTTTGAATGCGTTAAAATTAAAATTATTTGCATGAAGCAAACGTTATTTTGCGTTTAATTAAACGGATTTGGTATTATGTACCCTTAATTCGGATTGTAACAGTTTAGCCAAACGAACTACAACATTATGAAATGGTAACCTTATTTCTGATTTTTCTGCGTACGAACTTCAGATCTCGCTCCTCTTTTCTAGTTAATGGGTACCGAGTTGGCAGATAAATGGAGTGCTTCTCGCATATCTTCTTTTCTTCGGCAGACAGGATCAAAGGCGGAAACTAGAATTTAACAATGAAAATAATATTCGACGTTAAAAATATAATGATTGAACTAAACTCACCCCGTCGGACATGACAACACAATGGGCGCCGAGTCATTATGTATAATTTCTATAATCACAGATTCAGTATAATAAATTATATAATATGACAAGTTCTGCGTCTAAACGTTCCGTGGTTAAACTATTTCAAGAAACAAGCGCAAAAATAAATATGTTAAGATATTCAAAGGTTAACAATGCAACGCATTATAAACACTGCACTTCAATGGTATATACAATCTTACTATTGTCTATACTTCAGTAAGAATTATTCACCTCACCCCCTACACTCAACTCAGAATTCAATTACACCCCAATGCACCAGAAAATGAACGTTTACGATAACTCTTGATTCCAAAACAACGATAAATATTGAAAAAATAATCTGTAGTTGCATTTCTTACAGTTCTACTTTTGCTACAAAGTCTGAGTGTAGAGTTATTAGAGTTACTAATGTTAGTATATTTTTTCTTTCATAAATTGACATATGTAACTTGTACAATTATTGGTATTATTGTCTAGCAACTCTAATATTTTTTCGTTTGCGCATATAAATGTAATATAGTTTTTATACATATAGATGGATTTTGAATAAAACAAATTTCGAAATAATATGTGTACGCCATCTAGATAAGACGCACGCAGTATATATAATTTACACTATAGTTGTAAAAATATATATAATACTGCAACATTATACTTGATTTCTATCAAGTAAACATACGAAGCAGACTGGCAGGCAAGACTATTGACATAAGGCGAAAGGTGAACCCCGTTGACGTAACACATTCACCCGAAGCCATAAATTTTATGTTTAGCCAGACAGCACTTCCTTTTCTGTCGCTGCGGCACAAGCTACAATCACATTTTTGCTATACAGACTTTATCAACTTTTATTCATATCAAAACGATAATCGCAATAATGTTTGCATCCCAATGATCTGATTTGAAACTGCCCGTTTGGTGTTATTACCGTTCATATGATGACACCTTGACAATTTACTATAAGTATACCCAGACAAGACGAAGTATAAAGAGGGTTGCTGCACATATGAGACACAGAAGTAATTTACTGATACATTCTTACAAGCTTATTAATTCTACACATTGAAGAAAACAAAATTCAAGATAAAATTTCAAATTCAAAGAAAATTGCGCGGAACTGACCAAAATAAATATGCTGATATTCATATACAACTGTGCTCCCATTACTAAACTATACTGCATTATAACAGATACATACTAGGGAGTAACCGAAATTCCGGTTCCGGCGAAAATCTTGTTCTGGTTGCGGTTCCGGCAAAAGGAAAAACCATACCGGAATTCCGGTTTAAAATATTGTTTGAAGTTTTCGTATGTTTGCTTCACCCGTTGTCCAAACATGTAATATATACGCAATGATCAAGTTCCAATACAACCAAACAAAAGCCAGGATTAATTGAGAAAATTGCCGTGTGAAACGTAAGTAGGACACGTAATTTCAGTACCAATTTTTCATCTTGACCCTGCAAGAGTTTGTTAACAAAACAAAGCCACCTTGATGCTTGTAGCAGCTATTTTACGCATTCAGATGTCTGCGGGGTATGTTAGAATTAAACCGGTCCAACTCGGTAACAGAGTATCTGGCCTGTCCACAGCCCTCCGAAAAGTGGGGGGAACTTCAGGGGCCCCCCCATGTTCATTCTCTTTGGAAATTTCAAAGTGGGGGATAAATTTTGCTTAAAAATACTACAAAATATTTCCATAATTTCGTGCATTTTTACTACTGTGAACGTACTTTCAAGCTAAAAACAATATTTTAGCATTATAAACTAGTGGTAATTAACGTTTAAAAAACAATTTGCAAACAAAGAAGATAAATTTTCAGACATAAAAAAATTTTTGGGATTAGTTGAGCATGGCGGGTTTCGGCCGAGTGGGGGGAGGACATGGGGAAAATCTCACGAACATGGGGGATTTGGAAAGTGGGGGGTCCCCCCACCCCCCACTGTGGACAGGTCAGAGTATGGATTATTTAGAAGTGCTTAGCTGTAAGCTTGGCTAACATAAATTGCGTCAAGCACCAGCCAGTGCGCTTGTAAACTTTGTAAGTCAGTCTACACTGAAGTAAAGTAACATGTCTGCAACGCAGCCAGAAACTGCATTCTTGGGAATGAACTGTACTTATTGAAACTGCGCGAGCAGTATAACAGTTTGCCTCATTTATAGCATCTGATCAGAAAGTTATCATCATCATCTAGCTGACGGGCACTGGTTGTCTCAACAACATCTCAACAAAAAACAATGTCTCTGTCCACTGATCAGAAAATTATAGTATACCTTCTTCTATTTTCTTTTAGAACCAAATATACCAATAATTTCAAGTTGCCTATAGAATAACATGTAACAAACATATGTGTAATAAACGCAGGCGATTGGAGACAGCGAAAGTGTTTAGTCCACGCTCCAAGCCAGCATTTTTATTTACAAGCACATTCAGTTTGACGCAATTTACGCAAGCTGTATACTGGAAGGCAATTTTTTGTGGCGGTCCAAAAACCAGCATATTGATCGATAAATAAACACTATTTGCTCCCTTAGTATCTTCAAAGTTCAAGGAGGCAATAATGCCATCGCAATACATTAAGTTTAATGTAAAAGTTATTTTTAATACATTTTAAATCCACTGTAGCTTCATTTCTTCTTTTATCTGTTTTACTATATATAAGTTTAGAAGACCAGATCCGGATCCGGTTTAAATGGACGGTTCCGGTTATTCCCTGAGATATATGTATTGAATGTGATATTTTAGGGGTCCTACCAACAATATACTAAACTCAGGGAGTAACCGGAATTCCGGTTCCGGCAAGGGGCAAAAACCATATCGGAACCGGAATTCCGGTTTAAAAATTTGGTTTGAAATTTTCCACGTTTTTGCTTCATCCTGTAATCCAAACATATGTAATATATATTATACAATGATCAAGCTCCAATACAACCAAGAAAAAGAAAAGATTAACTAACCAATTTGCCGTGTGAAACGTAAGTAGGGCACATAATTAGAGCAGGAATTTTTCATAATAACCTGCAGGAGTTTGTTAAATCAAAGCCAGGTCGATGCTTGTAGCAGATATTTTAAACATCCAGAAGTCTGTGGGATACGTTTTTGAATTAAATCGGTCCAACTCGGTAACAGAGTATGGCTTACGCAGAAGTACTTAGGGTATGCGTGGCTAACATAAATTGCGTCAAGCACCCGCCAGTGCGCTTGAAAACTTGGTAAATCAGTCTAAATTGAAGTAAACTAACGTTATCTGCAACGCAGCTAGAAACTGCTTTCTTGGCAATGAACTGTATTTATTGAAACTGTGCGAGCAGCATCACAGTGTGTCTCATTTATAGCATTCTGATTAGAAAGTTATCATCATTATGAACTAACTGACGGGCACTGTTTGTCCAACGCTAGCCTAAACAGTGACTCTGACCACTGATCAGAAAATTTCCTTCTATCTATTATTTTCTCTTAGAATGATATAAACCAATAATTTTAAGTTTCCTACAGAAGAACATACAACAAACGTATGTGTAGTAAACGGAGGCGATTGGAGACAGAGCGAAATTGTGTATTCTACGCTCCAGGCTTTGTAAGCGCATTCGATTTGACGCAGTATACGCAATGGTGTATAGTGGAAGGCATTTTTGACTCTGAATGTCTAAAAACCGACATATTTGATCGATAAATAAACATTATTAGCTTCCTCAGTCGCTTTAAAGTTTCAGAAAGGCAATAATACCATCGCAATACATTAAGTTAAATGTAAAATTTATTTTTAATGCATTTTATATCCACTATACCTTCATTTCTTCCATCATCTGTAGTTTTACTATATAAATTTCGAAGACCAGGTTCCGGTTCCGGATCCGGTTTAAATGGACGGTTCCGGTTATTCCCTGACTAAACTGTAAACTCTAGTCAGAATGAAACATTCGACGAAGAATGTTTTAAATAATCCTAGAGTTTGACAGATATTGAAGAGCACCGATAATCGATATTAGAATACTATTATTCGCCAACGAAATATATATGTGTTTAATGTATTAACATATTATATATATATACATATATCAGGGAATAATTGGAACCAGCAACCGGAACCGTCGATTTAAACCGAATCCGGAACCTGGTCTTCGAAACTTATATAGTAAAACACATGAAAAAAGAAGTGAAGGCACACTGGAATTAAAATGTATTAAAGTAGCTTTACATTAAACTTAATGTATTACGAAAACATTATCGCCTTTCTGAAATTTTAAAGAGACTGAAGAAGCTAATAATATTTATTTATCGATTAACATGTCGGTTTTTGGACACCCAGAGCAAAAAATGCCTTCCACTATACACACTTGCGTTAACTGCGTCAAACTAAATGTGCTTACAACGCATGGAGCGCACAATAAACACTTTCGCTGCCTCCAATAGACTCCCTTTATTACACATACGTTTGTTACATGTTTTTCTGTAGCAACCTGGAAAATATTGGTTTATATGGTTCTATGAGAAAATAATGTAAGGTAATTTTCTGATCAGCGGTCAGAGACACTGTTTAGGCTAGCGTTGGGCAATCAATGCCCGTCAGGTAGATGATAATGATGATAATTTTTGTAATCAGAATGCAGTAAATGAGACAAACTGTAATACTGCTCACACAGTTTCAATAAATACAGTTCATTACCAAGAACGCAGTTTCTGGCTGCGCTGCAGATGTTACTTTACTTCCATGTCGACAGATTTACAAAGTTTTCAAGCACATTGGCTGGTTCTTGACGCAATTTATGTTAGCCAAGCTTACGCTACGTACTGCTACGTAATCCATACTCGGTTACCGAGTTAGACCGGTGTATTTCGAGCATACCCGGCAGACTATTGAATGTGCAATTAGCTTCTACAAGCATCGACCTGACTTTGTTTTGTTAACAAATTCCTGCAGATTAAGATGAAAAATTCCTACTGAATTTATACGCCCTACTTACGTTTCACACGGGAAATTGCTGAGTTAATGCTTTATTTTGTTTGGCTGTGTTGGAACTTGATCAATGTATTCACATATTACATATGTTTGGAACATTGCGACTGGAGACAGTGCGAAAGTGTGTATTCTGCGCTCCAAGCTTTGTAAGCACATTCGATTTGAAGCAGTATACGCAATAGTGTATAGTGGAAGACATTTTTTTGCTCTGAATGTCCAAAAACCGACATATTTGATCGATAAATAAACATTATTAGGTTCCTCAGTCTCTTTAAAGTTTCAGAAAGGCAATAATACCATCGCAATACATTAAGTTTAATGTAAAAGTTATTTTAATGCTTTTTAAATGCACTATACCTTCATTTCTTCCATCATCTGTTTTACTATATATATAAATTTCGAAGACCAGGTTCCGGTTCCGGTTTAAATGGACGGTTCCGGTTGCTGGTTCCTGTTCCGGTTATACCCTGATATATATATTACAAATGTTACAAATATATCGAGATACCAATAATGATGAATATTAGTCGATACACATAACCGGCCAAGTCCTAGTTAAAACTGCACGAATAATAATAATGACTTGTTATTCGAAGGAAGTTATAACGAACACTAGTTTTATGGTATGTTGTGTCTATATATGACTGCATTTGAATATAGCATGACGATAATTTAACAAGCTGCACTAATGCGGCGCCGTTCTTAATATTTTTGTCACAAAAGACAAGTCTAAAATATTTTATAACAAAATGTTGGTAAATATCTTGCGAGTGAAATCACAATTCTTACTATAGGCTATTATGTGATTCAGAAAAGATGCTAAAAATTTACTAAACACTGTTCCCACATCTACATAACTAAAATACATTGCTTACATACTACGTTATAAACACTGTACAAGAGCTACTGTTGGCCTGTTCACAGCATGTTCAGATCGTGGTACCGCCAATTTCAAATCCTCATGCTCGTTTCCGCACACACACGAAACCTTCATGTTAAACAAAATCCATTCTGTACGTTGAACAGCACAAAATGCCTCCTTTAATGCTATTCTCAAGGCATGTAAAACATCACCAGTAACACGTCGCTAAAAATACTGAAAGACGTAGAGTACTGAATGACTATTTGGAAAGATTCTTGTACCTTGCTGAGCAATGAAACATGTGTTAGTGAAACATAGAGCGAAATTGTGAAACAAGAAATTTAATATATACATATTTCAAATCACAATGAGGCAAAATACAATGAAAACTCACCTTTTCAACGCCAATCAAATCTTTGTTTGTGAATGGTAAAGGTGAATTTGGTTCTTTGCAACTGCGTGGGAAACGCTTTCCTAGCTTTAATGAATGTCGTGAATCTTTGGTTGCAGTTCCGTTAACCTAAATTAACAATCATAATTTCCGTATCAAATGACCACTTTGACCGATGAGTCTGGCCATGACAGAAATAGTTAAAACCACCAAATGGCCAAATAACAATTTCATGGCTGACAATTTTTGAATCAGTTGAACTACCTTGAGGATTTCTAGTAGTATAACACAGAATATATAACATGATACTTCAAAGGCAAGGTTAAAACATAAAACAGGGCATATCGAAAAACTTATATGTCGCAAGCGATGGTAAAATGAAGTGAGCGTGGTTTAATATATATGTGCCAATACATGTAATCACAATCAGGTATAACATGTTTTGTGTGTGATATATACCACCCTAAACCTCTAGAATACACAAACTTTATGTTTGTCTGATAGTAGTTATTTACTGTACCAAAAAATCTATATATACATATATATATACCCTTCTTGATGCACTGAAAGCAATATATTAACTATTAACCTGAAGACACCAACAAACCCGTCATATACCGCGTGCTTGACAACCTAACAAAGATTCGTCTCAAGACATAAACACAATAACATGCCGAAGGAATCACGAAACATGTTCGGGCCATCAGTGGTTAAGGGATTGTCCCAGAAAACATAGTTGTAGACGGCGTTAGCAGATTTCGAAAGTTGGTTTGCGTTTTTCGATGTGATGCCCCATCGAGAGATATGGACTGCGAAGCACACACACCTATAGCCAGACTTGGCACAGAACAAGCATAAAACCATTTTAGCTATTTTAACTTTGCTCGCTTCGGTAGCTCCGTTTTAATTGTTAAAAATCAATCAATTACGAAATAATTTATATTTAGAAAACTCACCGACTTTTGCGGAATGTCTTCAATCAAAACCGATGTGTCAAATGCCGTCGTATAAGAATCGTTAACATCTCCGGTGCCAAAATCTGCTCCCGCTTCAGCGTTACTGAGACGCATATCTACTGACACACTATCAGGAGAATAACTGCTAAGATCATCTGACGGCGCAAGCTCCATAATATCACATGATTTTGACGCGGAAGACCAAACTGAATCGCACGTTGATACAATTCGTTTTTGCTCGCGATTTGAAATAGCGGCCTGGGCGCTGCAATGCGCTAAAATGGCGAGGAGCAAACACATAAATACAAAATAACAAACTAATCATATCGTTGGAATTCGTTGCGCTTACCAATACACGACAATTAGCTGTGGGATGACGCAGTCCATATTCGCGTCATTTGTTCCACTTTCCCTGGCGGGGGATGGGGCTGAGGACACAGGTTTCACTTTTGTCCTACGTTTCAAAATTTGTTTTGTCCACCCCCAACTTTCGTCCTGTCGCCCCATGTTTAATCCGAAATTCGAACAAAAAAATTGGCGTTTTTTTTATTTTTTGTTCGAATTTGAGATAAAAGTTGGGTGATAGGACAAAGTGATGAACTTGCGCACACTAAAAGTGGGACTAATGATGCTAAAATGGACCGCATCATCCCACACAATATGTAATGTAGTGTAGTATGAGTGGGACACTAGGGTTCAACATGAACCCTTGGTTATAGTCGATGAGAAGCGGTCAGTTGGGCTTTTCATCGTTGTCTATTCTATGCATCGTTAGCTGCAGAATAGACAATCTTAAGCTGTCTGCCCTGTAAACACCTACTTTTTGACTTTAAGAAGATCGCTGCAGTATCCCCGTAGCACTGCCTTCACCCCTGAATGACTAGATTTGCCCCTGAAATTGACCAACTGTTCAGTGCGAATAGCATTAAAACCGTATTGTTGAACAAAAACTATATACTAGAATCTTGGCAACATGCCAAGTATATGAATTCGGAGAAATGAGAAACTGTAACGATAACATACAGTGGAACAACTCATTAAAAATACATTCCTGTTACGAAACAAAGATGTAACTCAACAAAAAATATTTATTAATCTGCTGTTCAATAAGGCATACATGCAGCAAAACTGATAGTCAGATATCTAATAAGCACCCTACGAGGGTTAACTATACCTCAGAACTGCTCACGAATCGTGAACAACATATGTATGTAATCTATGTATATATAAGAATCCTAACAAAAGCACAGTAGCACGGAAAAAATAAATTTGCTACATACCACACAACACTCGTCCCTTTCGCAAAATTCGCCTTGTGTCACCCATCGATATAACTACCTCTGCGCGAAGAGATACGTTTAAATAAAGTAACGATTTAAAATTAGCACCAACGAAAACCGATATGATCTTATTTCGATTCAAATCTATTAATATACCGTTAGAAGTGGTAATGTCACAGATGACATATGTGGCGTTGGGCCCAAATTTGGCCTTTAATACCAATTGACCCAGGGTTTCTACATCAAATCTGCTGACACTATAGCCTCGTAGCCGCGCAGTAGCTCTATCCACACACCAAATTTCGTTCGAATCGCTTGAGTGCTTACATAGCTACACCTCGACAAAGTTTGACCAAACTTTTGGAAATATGACCATTTGCTAAAGCCTCCCATCCTCATTAGAGACCCGACCAAAACAATTTATGTGCCCATAAATAAAGCTTCCTAGAGCACCTATTTCAATATCGAAATGATTCAAATTGGCTCAAGGGTTGCCGAGTTATGAGAATAAATCCACCCAAAAATGGTCCATTTTAGCCATGTACCCCAGGGTGTCCTCCTTTGACACCCTGTGGTGGGACCTGGGTGTGCGGAATCGTAATGAAACCTTCAAGAGGCACATTTATAGTATTGTAGCTTTCATATGAGCCCTCACACGTCTATATGGGTTCACGTTGAAATAACGAAGTCCTGTTTACAGATAAAAATAAACGGACGCCCATCTTTTTCACAATAGTGCGGTCCAGTGAGAATTCTTAGATTCCGAAGTTAGTGCTCCTCTATCTCCGAATTCAAATATGTAACTAATCCAATATATATCTTTATAAAAAATAAGTTACCTGATTTCCTAATAAGGTTTTTAATATTCTGTATTTTTTATCGTTACGGTCTATGGCAAGGTTTTTGAATGGGTCTGCACCCAAATATTTTTACGTCAACCAAATATTTTTTCCATTTTGCCAAAATTGGTAACTATGGACCCAGCGTTTAAGGTCTGGACGCAAGCTGGACCAGGGTCCATTTTGAAAAAACGCTGTATATAGCAGTATCGGTATATTCAGTTTTTCTGAAATACTAGTATGCCAAACATCGAACGAATACTGACATTCAACATCAATATGGAAACAGATAACGCGGCTAGATGTTAAAAATATATGCTAGAATCAATTCTAGACAGAATCAGGGCCGCCACCTTAAATAAAATTAAGTAGAAATTGCTGCCTTTTTACTAGAATTCTGCAAAAGTTTAAGAAACGTCGAATTAATTCTAAAAATTTTTGATTTAACTTAACTTGACCAGATATTACCTAGATATATCTAAACGAGTAGTACAATAAAATCTATACAAAGAGTCGATTGTAGCAGCCTTTTTACTAGATTCGTGAACGCATCTTACAGTAGTTGCCGTCTCTTGTTGGATGTGGCTGAATTGTTTCAAAACAGAAACAGATACGGAAGAGACTAGTTTACACAATTTTGTAAAGTAAGGGTCGTAGGAAACGCTTGCCGAAGTGAAACATTATTACTGCTACCAAATCACAAATTCATCCAACCGAAGTAAAGCTAGAACGAACAGTTGTTATACTATTTAGAATTACAGAAATGTTAGAATGCACGTAGCAAATGGGTACTATCTTTTTAAATACTTATTGCCGGCTGATTAACGTACTTTCGACGCTCCGGCCTTGACACGATCTAGCTGTCAAAAACGAATTAGATAGTTGGCACAAAAGCAAAAAAGCTCAACAATACAATGAGTATAGTTTAATGCTAGCTGTCCAAATGAAGCTTAAACGAAAACTTACGCATAAAATTCAACATCGACAATCTGGTGGCAAAATGGTTTAAACAGGGTAGGTGTTAGCATAGCTAAAGAAGTGCTACTCCAGTAGCTAGTTTCATAACATCAACTCACGAACCAATAGGTAAAGATAGATCTAAGTGTGAACACACTCCATCCTGAACCCAGCTACATATACACATCTTGAATTCAATACTTAATAAATACTAAATTCCTCTCTATTGCTGAGTCTAAAAAATGCTAGAACTCGCAAGCGAGGGTGAAGCACAGCGAGCGTGGTTTCGTTTTTATCATTTTGTTTAATCACATGTAATAGGTTGTTTGATGTATAAATATACCCTAAGACCTCTTAAACCCTGAACCCATTGAAAATCTAAACGCTTCTCGACCCTAAACCCATCAAAAACAACTGACAACGAATCTAGTATTTGTGCTGGTCTCTAGATAACCAAACCATCGCATCCAGCCAACCGGAAAACATATATAGTCAATTCTTGACGACCTGCACGCAATACGTAACCAAACGTGTAGACAGACAATATTCTAGAAATCGGGTTCACTGACCCTAAACAAATTTAATTCCTATGGTGAGACATGAAATATTAACACTGGGCTCTAGATAACTAAATAATTGAGCGGAGCTCGGCGAAGCCGATCGAAGCGTTTTTATTTTGTCTGGGAGTAAAAAGGTCGATGTCCGTCCGTTCGATCGTTCGGTCCGATGGATCTCAAGAACCACTGAATCGATTTTAAAGAACCTTTTTTGTTCGAAAGCCTATCATGTCAGAGTGTGAACCTGATATTTGGGATTAAAAATGTTAAGTGGTTAATTAGTAATTAGCTAATTAGTTAAGCTTATGCAGCTAAAATAGAGAATTTTGCAATATTTGTGTTATTTATTGAAATAGAATCGTTTCGATCAAACCATTATAAGATTTTTTGGGTCGAAGAATTCAAATATAATATTTGTACCAATGATAAAGCCCTATGCAATGTAGTTATTTGAAGAACATAAAATTGAGTACCTACATTCGTAATGCCACAGCCCAAGCTCCGCTCACAAATGTAGTTCCACGACCGATTAGTTGTATTCAGAATACTAATAAACCTCTATATAGACTATTTTCGATGTCATGTGCCAAACTACTGAAGAAAACTATATCCTGAAAATCGGGTTCATTGACCTTAAACCCAATAAAAACGTTGAAAAGGCATGAGATGCTCGACCGTAAACCCACAGAAAACAACTGACAATGCATCCAGTATTTGTGCTGGTCTCTAGATAACCAAATCACCGTATTCAGCCTCAAGAAAACTTGTATACACCATTCTTGATGCCCTGCACGCAACACATAAAAAATTTACCGAAATCCATACATCCATCTGAATGAGTTATGAATGACCGAAACAGACAAAAAAAATTTTTCATGATATTCCCCCTAGCCCCGTCAGCAAAAATTCCAGTCGCTCCGTTTCAATAACTTACAAACGCCCACAAACAACTAATGAAGCTTACCCGTAAGAGATAATCCACTCATGCTGGAAAATCCACTATCACTATTTGATGGTGACATTGACGAAGAGTTATCCCGTTCATTTGCAACGCGACGACCTTCGATATCAGGGTACCGATCATTATTACCGCAGTGCTTATTATATTGTGTATCTTGTATAAGTCGTGATGAAAACGTATTAAACGTGCTACTTTCAGAAGTGGTTATCTGCATTGGTGACACCAGTGTGGAATAGGAATGTTCAATAGTCGGATCAATAATTTCGATCTAAAATTTTTTGATGTGATATATACTTACATATTATTAAGTAATAATTTCTTCCCCAAGTTAGCTGTTTCACAGTTTTGCATGCATACGCAATTGCATTTCAATGCACATACGTTACTTTAATATTGATGCTCCAGCATTCCAAACGCACTGGTTGGTGCATCTATGTAAAACAAGTGCACTGAAATATTCTAAACTTATACTGCGGTATCGTGTTCAAATTTGAACGTTTCGAATTACGCACCGTGTCACCAGGCGTATATTATACCGTTGTGCGCATCATGCTAAACAAGTTCAACTTCCCAATATACCGCGGATCGCGGAATTGTTCAAAAAACTGCAATAGACAACTGCCCGACGTTTGCTGATATAAAGATAGGATGAACAAAGTTTATCAAGTTAAAATAAACTGATTATGTCTTAACTATATACGGACATTTTTTATTTTGTGTTTCGAGTTATTAAAGCTAAAGGGAATATCCCCGCAGAATTTCGTTTTAAGCTACATTCGAATATGTAGATGCTCTTTTTGACTTGGTGTATTTGCAATCCTATTTTTTGGAACGCGGTTAAAACCGAACCCGAATCCGCGACCCATATTTGTGGGAGCCTGCCGGAACCCCTTTTGTTTCGTGTAGAGTTCAAAAATAATTAGACTAGTAGCTTGTCTTGTCGAAAGGATGCTGAATTCTTGCTGTTGAATATGTAATTTAGAGAGATGTGCATAGCAATATGCCACCAAATATAAGCCATGTTGCTTCAGTAATTGTGATGACATATACCATATTATTTAACTCGCAATGTGCAGATACATAGCTGATGAATTGCCCTACAGAAGGAGACCAAAAACATTTATACAGCTGAAGCACTTGCGCAGATATTAAAATTGTTTAGCTTTTTGTGTCCCATGGGCCCACCGAATAGCCGTTTTGGCCCAACACTGCAGCATAAAAATGACAATAGCAGCAAACCATTTTCAGTTACATAGAGAATAAACTTATCTACAAAACAAGGTCAAAAACAACTATATACCTTGAATGGTTGCGGAAATGTTACCATTTTCGTGTATTTTAGGTATCATAGGCCCATTTTATAAAAAGTTTTACCCAAATTCTGCATCATAGAACAGCGTCGTAGCAAAAGAAGTTTATATATCATTACTGTATTATAGAGGCTCATTGGCTCTACAACATAAGCTCAATCTGACTCATGTGTCTAGACCGATTGTACACTTACATTAAGTAACGTGATTTTTTGTGCTCCATAGTGACCTGACGCTATTTCACAGTCCTAACCAATGAGAAGTCTTCGTTGACTCTCCGTCCATATAAAATTAACTTTTCAAACTTTAAGTCGGGATCAAACTCTAACGCTAAAAAAATTTGCCCCCATCGGTCTCAACCAAACTAATTCGGTTATCCTTCCATATTGGCAAATAGGTCTCCAAACTCCGACCCCCACTTTTGGCGGAGAATCCATCTTCCACATAACAGAACCAAAAATGTAGACCTCAAATAATTTTACCGATAATCTTAGCTGAGGTAATGTGTTTAGTTTTTTGCGAGAACATCTTAGCCGTGACGGAAAGATAAATAAAAAAACATCCAAAAAAACATAACCGAAATTAATCGGAATATTTGGCTTTATTAGTTTTGTATAAAAACCATTCAAGCTATATACCGCCTAAATAGCTGAGCACGGGTTTTGGAAGAGTTTTAATGAACCACACCATTCGGACAAGGAATTCCGGTAAATCATCGAACTTACTGTTATTTAGACTACATTTTATAACTTCGATCTAGAGATATGACAAATCGCCTTAAAAATTATCTGCGCTATATATGAAAGAACAGAGAAACTGGCACCGTGTGAAAATAATCAGCGTTGCGTTTATTATATCCTATACGGTTGCAATCCAATGCAGTTGCAATCTGGCATACGAAGCACAGTTTTTACTTGGTGTCACGCAGAATATTTTGTTTTACATGCGGCTGAATAAAACTCTGAAACAAGTTTTTGTCTTCCTAACTCATATTAAAAGGATGTTCTTCAAACCCAGCACCTGCTGGAATAAGCTATTTTATAAAAATGTTGAGATGGATTTTGAATGTACAAAGCACCTTCTTATCAAGGGTCTAGTTTCTATGTATTTGAGTAATTGTTAGCACTTCGGGAGTTTAATACTAAATATAACAAGCGCTGTAAAGGGGGATGGGGAAGGCGGCTCCAAACCTATGTGAGCGACATGAACCAGGGATTGCCCTTGGTAAACCGAATACCAAGTACGCCGCACAGCCCCTATCCCATGAAGGACGTTGTAAAATCTGACAATAAATATTATGCAACAAATTGGGCTATTCAATACTGTTTTGGGCAAAACAATTTAAAGCAACATACGACAAAGTTACGTTAATCTATAGGCTGCAAAAATCATAGTTTATAAATACGTTGGGCTATTTAAAAATATTTTGGGCTTTTCTAAATTATAATTTCCCAGTAAAAACCCATTCTATGCAATATATACATGTAAAGTTATAGTCAGCTGGGGTTTCCAAATTGAGGGGGTTTGTATTGTCAAGTGCCAATGGCAAAATTTTGGGCTCGCCCGATTCATCACCTCTTGGCAATTTTTTGCTTCCAATCGGTGCCAATAAATAAAATTTGATCAAAATTTGTACCAAACTTCCGTCCTGAAGCCAAGTTTTATCAAAATTTGCTTCAAATCCATTTTCCTCTCCATTAAAAGCGTTTTGGCACTGTTTCTGACAAGATTTTTAACCGTTTTCCTCTTGGCAAAATGCACCCTGGCAAAATCGGGCTACCAACGGTTCATGCCAAATGGCAAAATTTTTAGAGCATATTGAACCCAGTTCACTTTTATCGTAAAATCACTTAATTAGGCTGGAATATTACAAGCGAGCGGGAATGCGACGGTCCAGGTTATTAAAAACTTCAGATAGATTCGGTAGTTTTATTTTTATATCATCGTTTGCGGCTCAGAATGAGACTGATTAAAAATGCCCGTTGGAAAAGCAAGACTGTACTAATCTCCGTATCCCCTACATTCCGGCCCATACGAGGTCCGAGTGGTAACGGGAACCACAAGTGGCGTCCTCGCGGCCCTTTTCGCAGGTCCGCTACTCAATTTACTGACCCCGGAGAGGTGGAAGAATAAGTCACATTGGCCCTACAAATTGAGCTACTGGGCTTTGCCATTCCTGCTGCGATTAATAAATACTTATTATATGCTCCACGGTTTGCGAGCAGCTAGCCTTATAATCACATTTTAGGTGTAATAAAGCTTTGACTTGGAAGTTGACAGCGAAATTTTGACCTGGTCGTGTCAGGAAGAGAAAGTGGCAGGCAAATCTTTTGAAAAATAATCCTAGCTAATGAATGCCCACTTAAATAAATGTGAAATATACACCTTAAGGAAAATTCTCACAAATTATAGTCAAGTCGGATTTTAACAAAGTCTGAAAATTTGAAAATCGACGATGACACAACATGGGACGTAGAAGACAAATTGCTAAAACAATGGACATATTTCTAGATAGACAATAGAAAGGGTAATAGACACAAAGCTAAGGATGAAATTTAATACCATTATTTCAATACTCCTGATCTCTGCTAAATAAATAAAAAATGTGCAATCATTTACTTGCTACCAATGAAATAAAAAATAGTGTATCCACCTGTTCACTGGCAAATAAAACTGACACATATTGGGGAACAGGAATTGTAGAAGGACCATAATTTACGTTTGATGTATACCTATGCTTTCAAGAATAAAAAATAAAGCTGGAACCATCATGGCACTATTGTTGCGAAAACACAATCATAAGGTCGCATTGTCTTTGGAATTAATATAAATGTGTAATTTTTCGACGGAAACATTTACAGTTTTGAGAAATCATAATTACCACGTAGGTAAATCACTACGTAGTGTTGCCTAAAAATGGTCATTAAATGATAAGTAACGTCATTTTTTACAAACATAAAATAATCAACCATACCTTTTACAACCAATAACGATCTTTTACCAACTACGCCTGTTTGTGCCATGTTGATCAATGAAACGATAATGTTAAATTAAACCGCGAAATATTTGTCACCTACTTACTTCTTCAACAGCTTCAGGAGGTTCGACTATTGTATACAAATCATTTTCTTTACGATTACAACATTCATTATTCAAAGGTGATGAATGATGCAGAGATGGCTGAATATTATCTAACTGGTAATCCTGCTTCTCTAGTGCGTCTAAACCACTGACAAGATCGTCCAATATGTCGTCGGCAGACAAGGGACACTAAAAAGAAAGTAGTGAAACAAATTATACTTACTCCTGATAATCATACCATGGTATAACGAGTTTCTACATCGGTTAATATGTATAATGATAAAATTAATATACACATATATATATATATATATATCAGGGAGTAACCGGAATTCCGGCTCCGGTTCCGGCGAAAATCGTGTTCCGGTTGCGGTTCCGGCAAAGGGCAAAACCATACCGGAACCGGAATTCCGGTTTAAAAATTTTGTTTGAAATTTTCCAAGTTTTTTGCTTCATCCTGTAATCCAAACATATCTAATATATATATCAGGGAGTAACCGGAATTCCGGTTCCGGCGAAAATCGTGTTCCGGTTGCGGTTCCGGCAAAGGGCAAAAACCATACCGGAACCGGAATTCCGGTTTAAAAATTTTGTTTGAAATTTTCCACGTTTTTTGCATCATCTTTGATCCAAACATATGTAATATATATTGTACAATGATCAAGCTCCAATACAACCAAGCAAAAGCAAAGATTAACCAAGCAATTTGACGTTTGAAACGTAAGTAGTGCACATAATTTCAGTTGGAATTTTTTATAATAACCTGCAAGAGTTTGTTAGCAAATCAAAGCCACGTCGATGCTTGTAGCAGCTATTTTACACATCCAGAAGTGTGTGGGTACGTTTCAATTAAACCGGTCCAACTCGGTAACAGAGTATGGCTTACGCAGAAGTACTTAGGGTATGCTTGGCTAACATAAATTGCTTCAAGAACCAGCCAATGCGCTTGTAAACTTGGTAAATCAGTCTAAATTGAATTAAACTAACGTTATCTCCAACGCAGCTAGAAACTGCTTTCTTGGCAAAGAACTGTATTTATTGAAACTGTGCGAGCAGCAACACAATGTGTCTCATTTATAGCATTCTGATTAGAAAGTTATCATCATTATCATGTAACTTACGGGTACTGTTTGTCCAAAACTTAACGGCACTAGCCTAAACAGTGTCCCTCGCCACTGATCAGAAAATTACCTTCTATCTACTATTTTCTCTTAGAATCATATAAACCAATAATTTCAAGTTTCTTACAGAAGAACATGTAACAAACGTATGTGTAGTAAAGGAAGGCGACTGGAGACAGAGCGAAAGTGTGTATTCTACGCTCCAAGCTTTGTAAGCATATTCGATTTGACACAGTATACGCAATGGTGTATAGTGGAAGGCATTTTTTGCTCTGGGTGTCCAAAAATGGACATATTTGATCGATAAATAAATATTATTAGCTTCCTCAGTCTCTTTAAAGTTTCAGAAAGGCAATAATACCACCGTAATACATTAAGTTTAATGTAAAAGTTATTTTTAATGTATTTTAAATCCACTATACCTTGATTTTTTCCTTCATCTGTTTTACTATATATAAATTTCGAAGACCAGGTTCCGGTTCCGGATCCGGTTTAAATGGACGGTTCCGGTTGCTGGTTCCGGTTCCGGTAAATTTCGGTTCCGGTTATTCCCTGATATATATGTATATATATTATACAATCATCAAGCTCCAATAATGCCAAGCAAAAGAAAAGATTAACTAACCAATTTGCCGTGTGAAACGTAAGTAGGGCACATAATTTGAGCAGGAATTTTTCACAATAACCTGCAGGAGTTTGTTAAATCAAAGCCAGGTTGATGCTTGTAGCAGCTATTTTACACATCCAGAAGTCTGTGGGATACGTTTGAATTAAACCGGTCCAACTCGGTAACAGAGTACTTAGGGTATGCTTGGCTAACATAAATTGCGTCAAGCACCCGCCAGTGCGCTTGTAAACGTGGTAAATCAGTCTAAATTGAAGTAAACTAACGTTATCTGCAACGCAGCTAGAAACTGCTTTCTTGGCAATGAACTGTATTTATTGAAACTGTACGAGCAGCATCACAGTGTGTCTCATTTATAGCAGTCTGATTAGAAAGGTATCATCACTATCATCTAACCTACGGGCACTGTTTGTCCAACGTTAGCCTAAACAGTGTCTCTGACCAATGATCAGAAAATTACCTTCTATCTATTATTTTCTCTTAGAATCATATAAATCCATAATTTCAAGTTTCCTACAGAAGAACATGCAACAAACGTTTGTGTAGTAAAGGGAGGCGACTGGAGACAGCGAAGGTGTGTATTCTACACTCCAAGCTTTGTAAGCACATTCGATTTGACGCAGTATACGCAGCGGTGTATAGTGGAAGATATTTTTTGCTCTGAATGTCCAAAAAACGACATATTTGAACGATAAATAAACATTGTTAGCTTCCTCAGTCTCTTTATAGTTTCAGAAAGGCAATAATACCGTCGCAATATATTAAGTTTAATGTAAAAGTTATTTTTAATGCGTTTTAAATCCACTATACCTTCATTTCTTCCATCATCTGTTTTACTATATATAAATTTCGAAGACCAGGTTAAGGATCAGGTTTAAATAGACGGTTCCGGTAAATTTCGGTTCCGGTTATTCCCTGATATATATATATATATATATATATATATATATATTATGTTAAATTACTTTCTGTGATAAAATTTATATCACTCTGAAAGAGCAATGCTTGCATAAGACCGCAAAGCTCAAGATTACCAATTCTAAATAAATAATCTATTCCCGGGCCAGATTTAATTCCTGAATAGTCCACACCCTTTGTTACGAAAGTGTAATCCATTGTGTCCTGTTATTGGTTAGCGATTTGTGCAAGCCGACACTTTTAAGTGCAAAACAAAACCACAGTACAAAGCTATAACTCCATTACGTACCATTTTCCCTCCATGGTACAATTTGAAGAGGCATAATATGAAATGTAACGTTCCTTTGGCGCAGCGATTGACCATAATGGAGGGAGGTAACGCCTCGCATCGGAGCGAGGCTCGATTCAGAATATTTAAACCAAGCTGCTAGCTAACTAAATTTAGCATAGACTATTTTTAATGAACAAGTGAGGTCGAAAGCGTTCCTATACTCAAACTTGTCAAGAATGCCAAATTCTTTACCTGTGTATATATATATATAAATATCACTGAGTTGGTAGATTTGCATATCGTCTCTTTTGTATATACTGTCATTTGACGCGTAATAAATGCAACTGTTCGCCCAACCTTGTGCTGATACCCAAGAATTAACTTTGACAAGTTATAGCTCTTTCCCAAGACGCCAGATCAAAAACAATCACACAAGTTTACAATTTATTATAAAGGATTGCACTTCACTGTAAAGTGTAGAATGCCATCTCTTCGCAGGTTACCAACAACCTCAAGAACTCAAGTACATGGCATAGCACAGACAGCGTAGTTTTAGATAATACAGTTGAAACATTCTAAATACCATACTTCGGAGTTGTAACTGGCATATTTCGTTTTCCACACCGAAAAAATATTTTTATTTTTGAAAAACAGCCTTAAACTATGGCTGGGAATGCAGAATGAACATACAAAATGACTGTGATATGACGTACTACAGCTTCAAATATAAAAGTTTTGAACAGAAAATATAACAGAAATCGCGCCGTAAACGCTAACAAAACATGTCTCATAGCAATTAAAACGTATTCAACAAATTTGCCCAAAATTTATGAAATTTTTGGCTTCAGACCGGGATTTTAGTAAAAATTTTTGTGAACTGTATTGTTTACCGAGGGAAGGAAAAAATTTTTGGTAAGGCGCGATAAACTATGGGAGGCTAAAATCCTGCTAGAGACACGAACCGGGGGCACCGGTTTTGCCATGCCGCGCTTGAAAATGCCAGGGTCCCCACCATAATTTGGAGAGGCCAGGTACCGTGAGTCTGTGGAGAACAAATTTTTTTGGAAATACATATATATATTTTTACGATTTTACCGCTTTAGCAAAAAGGCGAGAGTGGCTTTTTAATATTGGTTTTGAGACTTAAGAGGGGTAGCGGTTTTAGCTGTATTCGAAGGGGCAACCCGTTGCACATTTTCCTGAACCGACGTTAGCACGTCCGACCGAGTGTCAAATATATTTCCCTGTGTGAACGCATGTACGGAAAATCATCAGCTGGCCTGTCCACAGTGGGGGCCCCCCACTTTCCAAATCTCCCCATGTTCGTGAGATTTCCCCATGTCCGTCCCACTCCACTCAGCCAAAACCCCCATGTTCATCTATTTCCAAAATTTTTTTATGTCTGAAAATTTATGTTTTTTGTTTGCAAATTGTTTTTAAACATTAATTAGCACTATTTATACTGCTAAAATATAGTTTTTGTAACTTGAAAATACATTTACAGTAGTAAAAATGCATGGAAATATTGAAATATTTAGTATTTTAAGCAAAATTTATCCCCCACACTTTTAATTTTCCCGGCGAGAATGAACATGGGACCCCCCGAATCCCCGCCCACTTTTCGGAGGGCTGTTGACAGGCCAGATCAGTGGTGGTCGATAATAGCAAAACACAAAATAAATTTTGTTTTCGGGAAAAGTGCACAGATAGTTTGGTATGTTTGTAGTGGCTGCCACTACCGGGGCGCATTACGGGAAATTGGTGATATAGTGGTATATATCAGGGAATAACCGGAACCCGAACCAGCAACCGGAACCGTCCATTTAAACCGGATCCGGAACCGGAACCTGGTCTTCGAAATTTATATAGTAAAACAGATGGTGGAAGAAATGAAGGTCTAGTGGATTTAAAATGCATTAAAAATAACTTTTACATTAAACTTAATGTTTTGCCATGGTATTATTGCCTTTCTGAAACGTTAAAGAGACTGAGGAAGCTAATAATGTTTATTTATCGATCAAATATGTGGATTTTTGGACACCCAGAGCAAAAATACCTTCCACTATACACCATTGCATATATGCGTCAAATCGAATATGCTTGCAAAGCTCGGAGCGTAGAATACACACTTTCGCTCTGTCTGCAGTCGCCTCCCTTTACTACACACGTTTGTTGCATGTTCTTCTGTAGGAAACTTAAAATTATTGGTTTATATGATTCTATGAGAAAGTAATAGATAGAAGGTAATTTTATTTTCTGATAAGTGGTCAGGGACACTGTTTAGGCTAGTGCCCGTAAGTTTTGGACAAACAGTGCCCGTAAGTTAGATGATAATGATGATAACTTTCTAATCAGAATGCTATAAATGAGACACACTGTGATGCTGCTCGCACAGTTTCAATAAATACAGTTCTTTGCCAAGAAAGCAGTTTCTAGCTGCGTTGCAGATAACGGTAGTTTACTTCAATTTAGTCTGATTTGCCAAGTTTACAAGCGCACTGGCGGGTGCCTGACGCAATTTATGTTAGCCAAGCATACCCTAAGTACTTATGCGTAAACCATACTATGTTACCGAGTTGGACCGGTTTAATTCAAACGTATCCCACAAACTTCTGGATGTGTAAAATACTTGCTACAAGCATCGACCTGGCTTTGATTTAACAAACTCCTGCAGGTTATTATGAAAAATTCCTGCTCAAATTATGTGCCCTACTTACGTTTTACACGGCAAATTGGTTAGCTAATCTTTTCTTTTGCTTGGTTGTATTGGAGCTTGATCATTGTATAATATATATTACATATGTTTGGATTACAAGATAAAGCAAAAAACGTGGAAAATTTCAAACAAAATTTTTAATCCGGAATTCCGGTTCCGGTATGGTTTTTGCCCTTTGCCGGAACCGCAACCGGAACACGATTTTCGCCGGAACCGGAATTCCGGTTACTCCCTGGTATATATATCATGCCGTACGCTTTGAGTTATCGCATGCGGTAAAAATTTCACTTCGAAACTGCGTATGAATGGAAATCAAGGGACACATAAATCGACAAAATTTCACGCTAAAGTCATGATAGAGTTTGAATGACAACAGACGCAATGCGTACATTTTCAACTGTGAAAGTCATCTCGTTACGTAGCACGCTCTTTTTGAACCTCAAAGTGCAAAATTGCTATTTGTCGTGGAACCACTTCTAAATCACCGCGGCGCTGAAGAGTTGGCAGGTTTCTACTCGAAAATTTATAATTTGAATAAGAAGAAGAGCTGGTTTTTTATGTCGTAAGCCACATGAAACCTGAGTGAGTGAAACGAGCGGAGCGATGATTTTCTTGAAAGTCGTGTCAGTGATGAAATTTGACGTCTGATACTGGGTTTTTAATGTGACACGCATAACTCTACTTTAGCTGGGCGAATTGATTCGCGCGATAGCTCATTTGAAAGCTTGAAATCTCTATTTGTGACGTTTAGTTTTAGGCACGAAAACCGATTCCAACATCCCCATCTCCGAAAAAAGGGGCCATTGTGCTTGGGCCGGGTCCCAAAAGAGTCCAAAACATCACGTTACATATTATATATAACTGTACAACTCGTGTAGATATCTGAGCGAAATTGGGCTCAAAAACGTTTTTGAATGGACGCAGGAGTCCCAATTTACCCGAAATGGTAATATCTTCGCAACCACTGAAGCTATATGAATGATATTGGTCTCATTTAGTACAGTAATTCATTATTCATGTAGCTGAAAATTTGCTGCTGGTATTTATGCTGTATGGTATGGTCAAAACATTTGTATTAGGTTCATAGGAACCAAAAATAGAAGAAAATGGTAATATATCCGCAATCGCTGAATCTATATGAATATTTTTACCTCATTTTGTAGAGCAAGTCATTATTTATTTATAAAGCTGAAAATAAGTTGCGATTGTCAGAGTTTTACGCTGTAGGACTGGGTCAAAAAGGGTTTTTCAATGAGCACACAAAACCCAAAATGGTATATATCTGTCAACCCCTCGAGCTATGTATATGGTTGGTCTGATTTTGTGGAGCAATTCATTCTTTGCGTAATTGTATATGGTGTGCTTCTAATGTCTTTACTTACGCTCCACGGTTGGATCAAGAAGGATTTCCGTTAGGCCCTAGATTTCCCTAGATCCAAAATACATAAAAATGGTAATATCTCTTTAACCGATCGGGTTATATAAGTGTTTTTGTTATCATTTTTAAAGCATTTCATGGTTATTTTTGTAACTTAATGCTCAATAGCTGTGTACATCTCTGAAAATTACATAATTAACGCTGAGAATTCACAATTTTCACATGACAAGCTACTAGTTTAATACATACAATGCCAACAGAATAGTTATCGTATTCAGCAAACCAAAAAATTATAGACGCAATCTAATCTTCAAAATATCTACACTGTAAAAGTGGCAAAATCTAGCTATTAAATTAAACCCCGGAACTGTGAAGCAGGGTTAGCAAAATAATCAACGTCTTTGTAATACAATGAAGCCAACTAGTTTAGTAGATCAAATAATTCAAAAAGTCCATGTCACTTCCCACAAGCAAGAAACTTGCCTTGTCATTCTTGTTCATTATCCTACTTGGAGAGGGTTTAAATTTTCGACCAAATTTTATTTTTGACAGCTATCGTAAACCCGGGGACCCCGTTAGAGAGAGTCGGCTTCAATCGAAATCGCCGACATCAATTTGAACCCTCCGATTACTCGGAGGTCGACCATCTGCGAGTTTTCTCCGAAGTTAGCCGATTTTACCCCATCTGTAGTCCCAAATTCCTGTCAGAAACTTGTCGAGAACTCATTACTCAGATTTATTAAACCTATTACCTAACTTAGCTTGGACGTTATCCCCCACATGTCCCACTAAAGCTGCTAAATCACCCGTCAAATTTTCAAAATTTTAAATCTTTTCTCTTTATAAAATACTTGGAATAAGCTTGGATGTGTCTTTTCGGTGATCTGGTCCTCATCCATCAAATCTTTCCCCCAGCTAACTCGCCGATTTAAAGCCAAATTTCTGCTATTTAGCGAGTTAGCTGCCTCATCCATCACCTAATTAAGCTTATTTGGAGGGCATCTGGGGCTAAATTTTATCGCCCTATCCATGGATAAACGTGCAAACATTGCACGTTTATATGTCGGCTTACAACATAAAGCCAAACATTCCTAGAATTCCTAGCATTCCTAGCTGGATTTCAAATATCCCGACAGGACGTCTTTGGACGTCCCAAAGGGGGGGGGCCGAGGGTAGGAATGAACTTATTTCGTGTTATAGGGCGCAGCACAATCCTAAGCATCTTTCGGTCTATCCGGGGTCCTATTCAGGAGCTCCCGGAACCCACGGGAGGGCCCTAAACCTGCCCCCCGTCAGTCCTATTCCTATGTGTCCAGTCCGTCCGTAAAACTCACAAATTTAACGGAATTTTGTATGTCCTGTCCCTACATGTCCTGTTTTTTTGTGTCGTTTTACATACTATATATATATATATATATATATATCCATATCCACAAACACATACACATACAATACTCATGAACACACACTACACATGAGACATACAGGCGACCTGAGCGACAGAAAGGTCGCTCGAGGCCACACTAGAAACATGCAGAACCACAACGACATTAGCACAACCCAACAACAACAACAACAACAACAACAACACCAGCAGCACATACACACACGTACACACACACACATGGCGACAGCAACGACGACAACCGACCAAAGAAGTCGGTTAGAGAGAGTGGAAAGAAAGAAAAGAAAACGAAAAAGAAAGGACAGGGAAGGGAGTCGGGACAGGGGGTTCCCGAGGGAATTTCGAGGGGCTGGGGCGAAATTCGGTCCCAGGACGAAGAACGGGGCTGAATGATACCAAACACGAGGGGGGTAGACGCAGTGGCGGGTCGGGACCCAATTTTGGGTTCCGACATATATTAGCATACGGGGTTTCAGCGGGCTCTCCCGCTCTAACGGTTGGGCGGAGCGACGCCCGCCGGACATCGTTGAACTCGCCTTGGAAAGGCGATTCAAACGAGGGGTGTTTTCCCTACCTTAACGGCAGCGGGTAGAGGGGCACTAAAATCACGCCTAATAAAGAGAGTGTCGGTAAAGGTGGGGGGCACGTTTTCGGCCGTCCCGGGTTAACGGGGCGCCGGAAGGAGACCCGCCGGGCATCTTTGAAGATGTCTCGACGCAACGAATGCAATGAGGGGCGTTAGGTCTACCTTTGAGTTGGGGTTAAATTTTCGGTCGGTGTGTACCCGCCTGCAGTCGGTAGGCCAAATTGGGGGGGCACATTATCGGTCATAAGAGGCTAACGCGAAGGCGGACAAAGACCCGCCGGATATCGTTGTGCTCGCCAGGAGCAGACAAATAAAATGAGGGGTCGCATAAGCACGTTTAGGGTCTGTGGTCAAATACGGAGTTGGTACAAACTGAAGGAATTTTATGTTGAATTTTCGTGGTGCATTATAGAACAGAGAAGTAAGCTATATGGCAGCGGGAGGACTGGTCAGATCGAGACCCGCCTGGCCTCGTCAGATGCCTAAATGGATACACTGGTTAGAAACACGCATACTTTCAATCAATGATCCGATGGTCACCAGAAAACCAGTTGTTAGGGAGCGGGTCAGGCCATTTTGGGCGTCAACGGATGCTATAAAAATAAAAGTTCTGATACGGTGGGGGCGGGAAAATAGACATACCGAGACACGAAGATCAGGCAGCACACACATATCTACATATATACATAACTATATATCCATATATGCCTATATCAGGTCCACTCGGGACCATGGTCACCAACCAAACCTAGCGTAAGTATTGGCTGTTGATTGAATGTTCACCTATTTGTCCCCAGGATATCTCGTGAAATCCTCCAGCGATTTGCGATGTCTTGGGCTCGTTCAAGAGCCCTGAAAATTCTCTACCGAAAAGTACTCGGGGCATTTCCGGTAAATCTGAACCGTTGGACGGTTACGGGCCGATAAACAGGCCCGAGGTCCGTTATTTCCGAATAATCGGAAACTACCGTAACCCATTTGTTTCAGCTTACTTTTGCGACCATTAAGCTATGGTTCGCTCAAACCAGGTAAACTTGATGGTCTTGATTCTGATCACTTCCCTTCCCCTTAGATTGTCAAAGGCCTCCTATTCCCGGACGGTCGGAATTTTGAAATTTCTCTGGTGAAATAGGGAGAAGTAGCCGAATTCCGTTCAAGCTTGCCCGTTCAATCCTATCAAAGATTCCATTACCTTCCTCATCCTCCGAAAGTTAGACATCTGGCCTACATCGATTCTCGCTGGGCTCACTTGAGCCTGTCCACATATGCATAATTATACAATAAATGGTACGGTGACAAAGGTTATAACAAGGTTATATAAATGACAAAATAGCAGTGACAAAACATAAAACTACGCAATACAATCATCGAACACCATGGCACCATGCAACACATGAATACCTTATTCCCGTAAGCTTTGTCTGGTTCGATTTGAGGTGCGTTTAAGCACTTTTGACGCCGAAATCATGAAAAATAAACGTAACGGGCCGGAACGAGCCTGTTACATCTCTTATATTTTTAAATGGAAATTTTCGGACTTAATTACTCGGGTTGGAAGCAATTTCCTCTGTTGTCTAGATAATGAAAATTTTCGCCTATAATGGGGTCTCCAAAAAAGGATCGTGCCTGGTTCTGAAAAATAACCTATACTCTACGACCCAATAATAAATTAGTCCATATACAGATAACCTGATGAGATATGATACTTGAAAATTCCGGTTTCCTAATTTATTGCATTAATAAAATCGTCCAATGTACAGGTTGAAATGCATAAATAAAATCGTCCAATATACAAGTAGAAATACGGCGAAAAATCAACGATTACTTATGGTACAAACAATGGGGTACTGACAGTCATCAAACCCTGAGCGCGGCGCCTATGCGGGCGTCCAAAAATGTAAACATTGTCCGGCGTGCCGCCTGAGTCCAGTAAATCCTAATTCGCAGACCTACCGAGTTTCTCCTAGCGTTTTTTGTCCTTAGGACCGGTTGTGCAAGAATTTACTACAACTTCGTCTTGGCGTCTCTGGCAGTCCAAAAACGGGGATTGGATTAAGTGAGCTATGTTATACTCGCATAGGACACAGTTTTAATCGCTCACGAGGGTTATCCCTATAGTGACTTCTCAACTACAGACGCTTGCACGAGCCGTCGTCGTTTTGGACAATGTCCGAGGCGACCATCGTAGCTATTCTAACATTTTCGAGTCGGTGACCGTGTCTAGATTACAATCGGGCTTGGGTTTGCACTCCGGGGTGCGTTTGCGTTTCGGGATCGGGAACAAGGGGCGTTTCGGTGTCCCCTTGTTTGGTCGTTGTTTCTTTGGGGTTCTGTCTTTTCCCTCTTTTCTTGCTGTGTTTCTTTTGTTTCCTTTGTTTCCTTTCGTTTCCCCAGTCTTTGCCGTCCTCTCTCTATCGTAGTCATTCTGAGATTCTATTACACTGTACGAATCGAAAGTGTACAGTGTCTCGACTGCACTATCGAGACTGTGCAGTCGAGTTATCACCAAGATTTTAATGAATTTCCTCAGAACTCGATAGTCGAGTGGATAAAACAGAAATACCTGCAGCGGACTTAAATCCTCCGTGCAGGATCGAAACTCAACAAGGGAAAGTGAAAAAGAGAGAGAGACGAAACAGTAAAACTAAAAGCAAAGGCCTACATAGTACATAGCCTAACGGGCAAACCGAGCTAAAATCAGGAAATACTTAAACTCAGCGATCAAGTCGCTCTGAAAAGAAAACGGGGTTTTGCACTTACTCGGTTCGGGGTCAAAACGATTCGCGAAAGGTCGCGATTTTCCTTTAGTAAAATGAGACTGTTGTGATCTCCGTTTGAACGTTGCGCACCCTATCGTGCTTTTGAAAGAGTTTCGGGTGGCCGATTTTGGGCATTTTTCCAGGCCGTTGGTTCCTTTTAGGGAGCAGGTAGTATCCGACGTCCCACCATTAGGCTTAACCACGTAAGCGTTTTATGTTCAACGTTAGTAAATTTAGCAATCGGGCCGAGCCGATTTCGAAGCAAATCTCGCGGAGCGAGCACCTAGTAAATTCGGACGTGAGGGGCTCTCGAAGACTCACGAAGTCGGGAGTTAATCCTTATGTAAAGCTGGTATTAACCGTCCTAATGGTGAACAAATCAAATACTTGCAAAATCGTGTAAACGCCGGATTAAACTCGCTCCTTGCGGAGTGCAAATACCTTACGCTCAAACTGAAATTCCTAAAATTTGTTCAGTCTTTTGAATTCCCCAATTTTCTTAACTCGTCCTGATAAACGAAATTTTGGGGCTCCCTAAAGCCCGACGGAGGCTAATCCTCCGTCCCTAACTGCTACGTCAGTCCGAGCTCAAGCAGCGGCATGAGCATCGAACGGTCTACTAAACTGTAATTTTGTAAACCATAACAATGAACAAGCAAGCCTGTCCCTATAAATAGACCGGGAAATTTTACCGTGGTCAACTCAGGAAAATTCGGCGTCCCTAACTCGAGAGAAATAAATCATGTAAAAGCATGGACGAGAGGCGTCCATCATTGTCTGTCCTACCTATGACCACGGGGAATCAGAACTACTTCGACTTTGTTGTCCCCAACTTAACACCTTCCGTGCGTTCGCTCAGGATGCCCAAAACGAAACTCGACTGAAGGAGGTTTGTCAAGAAACTTGAAAGGTAGAATAAGCTAACATGTAAAACAGAACGTCCACTAACGGACGGGAATGTCGACTGTTGCTATGAAAATTTTATTTTGATGAACGGTCTGTTACAACCACAAATGGGGAAAATAAACCCCCATGCGCTTGACTCTCATCCCGACTTACTAGGTTCGATCCGGGACAGCAATTGCTAGTCCCCTTCCGTGAGGCGAAGGGCGCCTACACGGGTCCTCCAACGTCGAATCCCGTTCCAAACCAAGAAAGCAAAAACACAAGAAAGCTAAAAGCCGAGGCGAAACCATACAATAAAACTAGAGCGTCGGAGCCGGTCAGTAGAGTCGACCGAACTCCGCGCTGTCGAAGTCGAACTGATTCCAAGAGACGACGCGGTAGTCGTCGCTTCAAAATTTTTTGCTGTGTTGAAGCATGGCGATTTTGTCGCCATCCAATCGGCGACGTTCTCTTGACGCCCACTTTTTCGAGGTCAAACCCGGGTGCCCAATCGAAAAATTCCCCAAATTTTATTTTTGACAGCTATCGTAAACCCGGGGACCCCGTTAGAGAGAGTCGGCTTCAATCGAAATCGCCGACATCAAATTTGAACCCTCCGATTACTCGGAGGTCGACCATCTGCGAGTTTTCTCCGAAGTTAGCCGATTTTACCCCATCTGTAGTCCCAAATTCCTGTCAGAAACTTGTCGAGAACTCATTACTCAGATTTATTAAACCTATTACCTAACTTAGCTTGGACGTTATCCCCCACATGTCTCACTAAAGCTGCTAAATCACCCGTCAAATTTTCAAAATTTTAAATCTTTTCTCTTTATAAAATACTTGGAATAAGCTTGGATGTGTCTTTTCGGTGATCTGGTCCTCATCCATCAAATCTTTCCCCCAGCTAACTCGCCGATTTAAAGCCAAATTTCTGCTATTTAGCGAGTTAGCTGCCTCATCCATCACCTAATTAAGCTTATTTGGAGGGCATCTGGGGTTAAATTTTATCGCCCTATCCATGGATAAACGTGCAAACATTGCACGTTTATATGTCGGCTTACAACATAAAGCCAAACATTCCTAGAATTCCTAGCATTCCTAGCTGGATTTCAAATATCCCGACAGGACGTCTTTGGACGTCCCAAAGGGGGGGGCCGAGGGTAGGAATGAACTTATTTCGTGTTCTAGGGCGCAGCACAATCCCAAGCATCTTTCGGTCTATCCGGGGTCCTATTCAGGAGCTCCCGGAACCCACGGGAGGGCCCTAAACCTGCCCCCCGTCAGTCCTATTCCTATGTGTCCAGTCCGTCCGTAAAACTCACAAATTTAACGGAATTTCATTTTGAGCGTTAAGGTATTTGCACTCCGCAAGGAGCGAGTTTAATCCGGCGTTTACACGATTTTGCAAGTATTTGATTTGTTCACCATTCAGACAGTTAATACCAGCTTTACATAAGGATTAACTCCCGACTTCGTGAGTCTTCAAGAGCCCCTCACGTCCGAATTTACTAGGTGCTCGCTCCGCGAGATTTGTGAATCGGCTCGGCCCGATTGCTAAATTTACTAACGTTGAAACTAAAACGCTTACGTGGTTAAGCCTAATGGTGGGACGTCGGATTCTACCTGCTCCCTAAAAGGAACCAACGGCCTGGAAAAATGCCAGAAATCGGCCACCCGAAACTCTTTCAAAAGCACGATAGGGTGCGCAACGTTCGAACGGAGATCACAACAGTCTCATTTTACTAAAGGAAAATCGCGACCTTTCGCGAAAATCGTTTGGACCCCAAACCGAGTAAGTGCAAAACCCCGTTTTCTTTTCAGAGCGACTTGATCGCTGAGTTTAACCTTTTCTTGATTTTAGCTCGGTTTGCCCGTTAGGCTATGTATTATGTAGGCCCTTTCTCTGAGTTTTACTGTTTCGTCTCTCTCTCTTTTTCACTTTCCCTTGTTGAGTTTCGATCCTGCACGGAGGATTTAAGTCCGCTGCAGGTATTTCTGTTTTATCCACTCGACTATCGAGTTCTGAGGAAATTCATTAAAATCTTCGTGATAACTCGACTGCACAGTCTCGATAGTGCAGTACCGAAAACACTACACACACTTTCCGAATTCGAGATTACAGTGTAATAGAATCTCAAATACATTACCGATAGAAAAAAGACGGCAAAGAGCTGGGGAAAAAAAAGGAAAGGAAAAGAAACAAAAAGAAACACACCAAAGAAGAGGAAAAAGACAGAACCCCAAAGAAACAACGACCGAACGAGGGGGACACCCCCCCAAAAAAAAAAGAAACGCCCCTTGCTCCCGATCCCGAAACGCCAAACGAGCCCAGGAGTGCCAAACCCAAGCCCGATCTTGGGGAGTCTCAGACGCGGTCACCGGACTCAAAAATGTTCAAATAGCTTCAATAGGTCGCCTCGGGGACATTGTCCAAAACGACGACAGCTAGTGGAGACGTCTGTAGTTGGGAGAGGAAGTCACTATAGGGATAACCCCTCACAAATAACGAGATAATTATCCCCTATGCGAGTATAACATAGCTCACTTAATCTCAATCCCATGTTTTTGGACTGCCAACGCCCCAAGACGAAGTGTTGGTAAGACGGTACACAACCGGTCCTAAGGACGAAACGCTCAGGAGATTTCCGGTAGGTCTGCGAAATTTGGGATTACTGGACTAAGGCACAGCGCCCCGGACAATGTTTACATTTTTCCAACGCCCCGCATAGCGCCACGCTTCAGCGGTTTTGAATGACTGTCAGATTCCCATTGTTTGTACCATAAGTAATAATTTTTGATTTTTCGCCGTATTTCTTATTTGTATATTGAAGCAATTTTATTTATGCATTTCCAACCTGTACATAAACAATTTATTAATGCAATAAATTAGGAGAACCGAAAATTTACAAGTATCATATCTCATCAGGTTACTGTATATGGACTAATTTATTTATTGGTCGTAGAGTATAATTTATTTTCAGAAACCAGGCACGATCCTTTTTGGAGACCCCAACTTATAGGCGAAAATTTCCATTATCTAGACAACAGAAAGAAATTGCTTCCAACCCGAGTGACTAAGTCCGAAAATTTCATTTAAAAATATAGATCAATCTAACAGGCTCGTTCCGCCAGTTTCTTATTTTTCATGATTTCAGCGTCAAAGTGCTTAAACGCACCTCAAATCAAACCAGACAATTTACAGGAATAAGGTATTCATGTGTACCATGGTGCCATGGTGTTCCGATGATTGTATACGTAGTTTTATGTTTTGTCACTGCTATTTATTCATTTATATAGCCTTTGTTTATAACCTTTGTCACCATTACCATTATTGTATAATTATGCATATGTGGACAGGCTCAGAGTGAGCCCAGCCGAGATCAAATAGGCCAGATGTGTAACTTCATGAGGAAGGGTGTGATGGAATCTTGATAGGATTGAACGGGCCGAGTTGAACGGAATTCGGCTACTTCTCCCTATTTTAGCCAAGAAATTTCAAAATTCCGACCGTCCGGCAGAGGCCTTTGACAACGATCTAAGGGAAGGAAGTGATAAGATAGAGACCGTGGTTACCTCATTTTGACAAACCGTAGGCTTAATCGTCGCAAAAGTAAGCGAAAACAAATCGTACGGTAGTTTCCGATTATTCGGAAATAACGGACCTCAGCCTATCCGGCCGTCCAACGGTTAGATTTACCGGAAATCCCCAAGTACTTTTTCGGTAGAGAGGTTTCAGGCTCTTGGAATTAAGACCCAAGACATCACAAATTGCTGGAGGTCACGAGAAATATCCTGGGGGACAAATAGGTGAACATTCAATCAACAGCCAATACTTACGCTAGGTCATTTGGTGACCATGGTCCCAAGATATGAACCTAATATAGGCATATATGGATATATATTTATATATATATGTAGCTATGTGTGTGTGCCTGATACTTCCATGCTCGGTATGTATTCCCGCCCCACCCTATCAGAACTTTTATTTTTATAGCATCCGAGTTTGACACCCAAATGGCCTAACCGCTCCCTAACGACTGGTTTTCTGGTGACCCATCCGGATACGATTGAATTGAAACTATACCATGTTTCTAACCAGTGTATCCATTTAGGCATCTGGACGAGGCCAGGCAGGTCTCATTGTGCATCCCTCCCGCTGCCATATAGCTTCTCTCTGTTTACTAATGCACCACGAGTTCAACATAAAATTCCTTCAGTTTGTACCAACTCCATTATTTCAACCACAGACCCTAAACGTGCTTATGCGACCCCTCATTTTTATTTGTCTATCCTCCTGGCAACAACAACGATATCCGGCCGGTCTTAAGCTTCACATTACTATATGAGCCGATAATGTGCCCCCCAATTTGGCCTACCGAGTCCAGGCCGGTACACACCGACCGAAAACGGCCCAACTGCAAAGGTAGACCTAACGCCTCATTGCATTCGTTGCGTCGACATCTTCAAAGATGCGGCGGTCTCCGCGCCCGTTAACCCGGGACGGCCGAAAAAGTACGCTACCACTTACCGACACTCTCTTTATTAGCGTGAGTTTTAGTGCCCCATACTTAAGGTAGGGAAAACGCCCCTCGTTTTTAATCGCCTTTC
>JASANE010029929.1:0-66346 GCA_030248225.1 Trileptium ribeirensis | reverse complement strand
TACTTCGTTAGGTTGCGTATTGCTCTAAATAGATAAAAACTGGAAAGTACAGCGATTTAATAATGCACATCGAGTGGTAGATAACTGTATGAACATGCCCAAAAAGGAGAGGCAGATATATTTGAACAAGTTCAGTTACAAAAGTAACACTAAAATTTGTGCAAAAGCAAACACGTAAAACAATGTGTTGTATGAGACAATTATTTTTTAAAAAGCTCTAACATTTCTGTGCTCGATTTAGAGCAATACAATAGTATAAACATGTTTATTCGAATTTGAAAAGTCGCAAAACGATGTAAAACAAAAAACAAAGTTTTTTGCTCGTCACTTTTGGCTCTAATAGCATATCCTGTGCCACCGTGGAAAATTTCTACCTAGGCCATTGTATGTTTACTATTGTTTTAGGACATTGGCGGAACTGAAAATTCTAGATATTTTCCAAAATATAGTGCACAACTTCTTACATTCACGATCCTGAAGCTGCGACGCAACTGAATAGTCTTCTTGAACACGCCATTTGTTTCGAACTGAAAATAGGAAAAAAACAAATACACAATTTGTAGATAAAATCCATGAAAAAGAAACCAAAGTCAAGAAAAGAAAAAGCACACAAAAACTTTATAATCGAAAATATTATAATTACATAGTCGAAAGACGAGATTTACCAAGGACAACGGTTGAGCAGAAACTCACAAAAATTTTCAAAAATCCCGACCAATATTTTTCAAATTTTGCTAAAATACATGAAACACGTTAATTAAAAAAATTGATTTTCAGACTCCACAGAAATGCCAAAAGTCAAAACTTGTAAACTTTTCGAGATTCGTTATTAAATTAAACATGCTGTCTTCGAAGAAAGAGTATTAAAATTTAGCACTCCAATTTTTTACTTTTAATTTTTAAATAAAAATTAAAAACATTATTTTTTCTTTGTCTTAATAACATGAAAACTGCATGAAAAATTTTCACGATAACTTCACAAACAAACGGCTTTGATCTACAAATTCAATAGTGCAAAATCCCATACATGCAAGATATTTGGAAATCCATTCACATCAAAGCGAGTACGGTCTTATGTCCACACAAACATCACTTAAAATTTTTTTACCCCCACTTCATACTAGGCGTCGAAAGTCCGTCGGATTGAGGAGTAGATGGTCTCAGATGAGTTGGTCAGGATGGGGGAAGGGTAAATTTCTGAAATTTCTAGTCAAAATCCTCCAATTTTCGAAATACAAATCCTAATCTACATTTTATTACAAATTTTTCACACTTTTTAATTTTGAGCTGACCATAGCTGCGTGACGGTGGGTGTGCGCGGGCGAGAGCGAGGGGCGGTGGGAATGTAGGGTACGCTGCCCTGGAGAGGGGGTATATGAGACTTGGAGCTCAGATTCCTAGGAGTAACCCGTCTGCTACCATCGGAATCCATGACTCAGACTAATAGCTCCAATCATTACGATCACATGATGTAAAGTTATTTTACAAGACAGTCGGACGCTTCTACATAAGAAACAAAAATGTTATAATACTGATGTTAAATCAATTTCAAATAAATTATTTTTTTATAAAACATTTTTAGACATTTTCTGCAGTAACTCGACTTAACTAAATTAACTAGTTTGATTACGTCAACGAAATTAAAAAAATACGATTGATTTAAATCCGTAGTTCATGAGACTGGATGAGATTACCCTGGCCAACATCAATATCGTCTTTGACGATTTCCGAGTTTGCTACCGCCAAATTGTTTCCATCGGATCGTCCCGGATCATCGCTGGGTCGATTTTGCTCGAGATCCGGGCCGGACTGATTTCCTTCGCCGGACATAACTATGTACCGCTATGTAATCACAGTAGTAGTGCCTTTCATCAGAGCCGACAACGCCTGTTTAATGGTACTGCCAAAACAATCTCGATTCGCCTGAGTTGTCCTTCGTTCTTTGCCGTTTTATTTTAAATTGTTTCTGTGTGCAAAAGGCTCTCAAACAAAACTACACAAATTTAGTATAGCAGAGATCAAACTGGGTCACTACTCTATGAGCCAGACACTGTGATGCCCTGATGGTCCGCTCATGGTAGTGACTCAGTGAAGGACGCGACTACTGGAGCGACCTAATGACAAAGACATTTTTACAAAACACCGAATGCAATTTTTTTGTGCGGATCCTTAAAAGAAACGGTATCGAAAAGCCGGATAAGCGTTCAGGCAACGGTTATTACAGACGCAATATATTTGTGTTTCCGTATGGTTTTGCTGAACTGTTGGACAAATGTAGGTGTTGAAGTGACGTGTACACCATTTATTTAACCGGTACCCGAATTACAAGCGGGTTGGAAATCTTTGCATATTATTGTACGGATGGGAAAGGAACATATACTGCTGACCAGGATTCTGAGTCTGCCGCTATGAGCCGGTTACAGATGTGAAAAAAAATAACACCCGGTTCTATATGATGAATACGAATGCCCATAATAGCATTTTGGGACCAGGTAACCCAGGGGCAATACATTATTTCGATAGAAAAAAGCAGCTCAGAGCAGGTGGTTCGGGAGGCAAAAGCCTCCAAAGTTAATGTTGTGTTATATAAGAACCTAAGCTTAGGCTTAGTATATGAGAAGGGTATGACATACACACGGGCGGTTTTAGAGCGGGGTGGCGGGAGGGGCGGCGGCAAATGTTTGTCCGGCTTGCCCATAGACATCACATTACCAAAGCGTCAGAGGTTCCTGAAATTCGGAGTAATGTCGTTGTATTCTTTCGCGCATCGCCATAGCGATTTGCTTTCCTCAAAAGATCGGTGGGAGCCTTGAAACCTAATGCAACTAAAACTGTTCTGCCTAAGCTTAGCGACACCACGTGGGTTGCGCTGGACACTGTATATTTTGTCTTTCTCGGAGCTGTATCCTTGTATTCCTGCAGCTTTGAAAATAAGATATAGTAGAATTCCTGCGTCACTCATAACTCAAAAATGGTTTTCGAAAACTTAAAGGCCTGCCCCTCCCTCTGTCAGAAATTTCTAAAACCGCGCCTGGACATATGTACACTACATTCGACTCAGCTCAATGCAGCCGAATAATACATAGTTATTCTTCGAGAAAAATTGTTGGATACCTAAAGGAAAGGTACGGCCCAGTGAGGCTCCGCAGACCCTACATTTCCTGTCAGCCGAATTATTTTTACAGCGGGAAAATTTTTTAAGGCAAAAGCAGTGAAACTAAAAATTCATGGTTACCGCACCGCTACACTAACGAAACTTGGACAGCTTACAATATATCGTTTGAAGCCTTGTAGATCATGAAGCAAATTTTATATTCTTTCATATATAATTGCTGTTTTTGTTTCTGAGCGTATATAAGTTTACGTGACCAAAAACACAGAGGGATACAGACAGTAAAATTATGGAGATGGTACATCACCAGTTACCAATGGGACATGTTTTGTGCTAAAAAGAGAGATCCAACAGTAATCCCATAAAACTTCCTGGAGCATAAATGAATGTTCATCGGCCATTGAAAATACGGACACCTGCTATGATGTCATTACGCCGAACAGCTAGACAACTTTAATGTAAAAGTTTAGCTGTCGATAGGTTCAACAGAATTACCCTCTCACGCCCCTCAACTTGACCTGAGCCGTGATATTTATATCTCGACCGAACAGAAAATTTTATAAATATTTTAAGGGAAAACTGAAAAGAGTGACGAATATTTGGAATACCTTCGCCGATCCTACCCACTACTCGCTTCTTAAAAGCCTACGGATCACATTTATAACAGCCGATATATGAACAATATTTTAAGGGAAAACGGAAAAGAATGACGAATATTTGGCATACCTTCGCCGATCCTACCCGCTTCTCCAAAGCCTACGGATCACATATATAATAGCCGATATATGAACAATATTTTAAGGGAAAACTGTAAAGAATGATGAATATTTGGAATACCTTCGCCGATCCTGCCCATTACTCGCTTCTCCAAAGCCTAGGGATCACATTTATAATAGCCGATATATGAACAATATTTTAAGGGAAAACTGTAAAGAATGATGAATATTTGGAATACCTTCGCCGGTCCTACCCTCTACTCGCTTCACCAAAGCCTACGGATCACATTTATAATAGCCGATATATGAACAATATTTTAAGGGAAAACTGAAAAGAATGATAAATATTTGGAATACCTTCGCCGATCCTACCCTCTACTCGCTTCACCAAACCCTACGGATCACATTTATAATAGCCGATATATGAACAATATTTGAAGGGAAATAACTGAAAAGAATGATAAATATTTGGAATACCTTCGCCGGTCCTACCCTCTACTCGCTTCTCCAAAGCCTACGGATCACATTTATAATAGCCGATATATGAACAATATTTTACTCTCGCCGCTGCTTTACTTCATCAGCTGTTGATTCTGGTGTCTTTGACGTTTAGTTCGAAGAAAATCTATCCTATTATAATGCGTTCACCAGCACTTTCAAGAATCGCTCAAAACAATCTAAGCTAATATTGAAAAACACAGGCGTTTTCAAATCCGGGAAATAGTACATGAAGAAAAATAAATTTATTTCAAACAAACGTGTATCACATATATATACAATGTGAACAGCAAAATATTTTAAAAAAGACACACAAAAAAATTGCATCAAACACGCCGACCATACAAGAGCCGGGGCATCACAAGAAAGGATTCGTTCCTACACTCAAAATCCTTATGCTGAATATTTAGTAATGCTTTCTAAGCACAAGTATGCTAAATATTTTGCAGTCCTTACGCTTTGCTTATATTAAGTAGGAACGTCCTACTACTTTTTAGGCATATGCTAATTTATGCTAAATGAGGTCCTAAAATGTTTAACATAAATTATAAGTTTAATTTTAAACAGCATTATGCTTCAAAACATAAAAGTTAAGCATAATATTGCTAATTAAGCATAATTTTCAGCTGTTTTTGCTACTTCAATTATTTAGCATATTATGCTTAAATGTTTGTTAGAATTAAATAAAACTTAATATTAAGCACCAGATTTTGCTAAAACTTTGCAATAAGCATAGTTATGCCCCATTTTATTAAGCATAAGGCTATGTTTAATATATTAAGCCTATAAGCATTTTCTGTGTACAAAAATACCAGCCATTTTAGCTTTATTCTTGCCACATAATTATTTTATTTAGCACAAAATATGCATAAAACACTCAGTAAGCAATCTACCACAAAAGAAAATGCTTATCATAGCAAATCTAGCGCTAATCCCTTGTTTAAAATGAAAAATATTTTCATAGCTCTTGCTTAGTCAGTCAGAAACAGCGCTGGACCAAAACCATTACAGTGTCAGCAGAACTCTTAGAACCATTAGGTAAAAAATAACCCTCCCTCGACCACTGTCCGCTGAAATTATTAATTTAAATAGTTTCGAAATCTCCTGCGAGTCATTTTCGGTGCACTGCAATTATTACACAAAACACTGCTAGTCGCGATGATTAACTCGTTTTGTCAGATTTCACCTATGAGATTTATACTGCACATGGTTACTGCAATAGGCTTGAGCGCTGGGACCAGAGCCCGGTGCCAATAACCACAATTTAGTTGCCTAAGTAGTAGTTGAAACTTTTACATTATAGTAAGTGTGCCTAATGTGAACCACGTTTTGCCGAACAATATTGCTAAATACTCCGCTTTAAATTCAAACAACTGTATCATAAGAACAACTTCACTGAACAAAGCAAGATTTTAATACCGTCTTCATACGTTTTTCATCATAACCTTTGGGTTTGGGGGCCTTTCGTTTAAAGATGAACCACTGGCAGGACTTTAAAGACAAAAGATCTAGTCATGGTGCAGATTAGGGTTGATTTCCCAATGTGAACCACTGTTGTCTTAAAGTGAACCAGGCTCGTTCTAAAGTGCACCAATATAATTATATATTCGTTTTTGCACTGAAACACACAGATATATACATAACCGTAGTCCAATAATCGAGGTAATCTATCATTAGTTAGTCACGTACCCCCTATGTGCATGTATGATAAAGTACATTTATGGATAACGAAATGTAGAGGACAATTTGGAGTCTTCGGTTTAGCTCTCCCAGTCCGAATTTGCTCAACTTGGAAGAAATATAGAATTTCACCACCATTCGATCCAGCTCGACGAGAATGGATTAAACGACTAAGGTTTAGCCTTGGGATTTCACATTAATGAAAATAACTTTTTATCCGATGACTTGATTAACCCTTATCCGTTCAGCGGTTCCCAGAGTTCTTTTCCAAGTACTCAAGTATTAGCCATATATATAGCTAATGAACTTGAGACCCAGAGACAGCAGTCATAACAAAAGAATTGTGTAAATGATTTGCTTGTTAAACATTATTCGTGGGCTACTTCAGTAATCACTGTTGTAGACGAAGCAATATTTAAATCCGAGTCACCTTTTGGGACCGGACGTTATATCGCTAGAAAACAGCTTAGTCAGTGACTTAACTGGACAGGAGCACCACAAATTAACCTCTTAAACGTCTAAGGAAGGCTTGTATCAGTAGAGTGTCAAGTGTTGTGTTAGCTAAGATTGCCGCACGGTGTATATATGATTGCAAGTGCGTAGTTATTTGCTCTCTTTGGGTGGTTCCTTAAGGACTAGAGCAACAGCTGCAAGATGGTCCGGTGGTATATATAAGACGGAACGTTCAATGATATACCAGGGTTCGATTCGTGACGCCCGTGTGTGCTTGTTGAATAATGCACTAAACAAAACCTAAATCGGGAATGAAGGAATTATCTGATTAAAATTTAGATTAAATATAAATATTGTAATATTTTATTAGTTGTATTTTGTTCACGGTTGAAAAACCATTTTCAGATCAAATGTTTTGTTTTTGATCCTTGGTGTAAATAAATTAGCGGTCACTCTTGGTCGTTCCGTGCATGTGTATAAGGATTCTAAACAGTACAGACGAGAGAGAGACAATATATCGATACCTTCGGAGCATTAAATTGTAATGCTAAACAAAAGACATTTCACATTAATAATAAAGTTTAGCCTTCTGGTCCTTGAGTAATAATAATAAACTGGACGTTTCACATTTATAGTTACCATGTTCTATTGTATGAATTAATTAGAATTTCGAATAACGATGAACAAATATAGGTTGGACCGAGGTATTGAATCGTGAACGCTCGGGCGAAAATCATTTTCACATTGCCATTGAGCAGTTTCGGAGCTTTTGCTTGGATCCTTAAGATTTTTAAAATTATACATTGGGAAACCAAATAAATTGCTAATAAAATTTTGTCATAAAGTTGGCCTAAATGAGTATTCGAGCGCGTCGATCTGAGTCAAATGGCACCAAAAACATCGCGGTATCTTCAAAATAGCTCAATTTTGACCTGGGCGTGCTATTAACGAAACGGTCGGTATCTGCCAATTTCGTTCATAATATTTTGTTTTCCAATATTTTGAGGTTGTACTTGACGTGAAAAGCACGAAATTGGTCCGTAACCTTATGAACGGTGGTAGTATTGTTGCTCAAGAATCGTGGGATTGGCTACAGCGTCCATTATTTGTGCCATGGGAAGATTTACAGTGTCGAGAGCAAAATGAAAACGGTTGCGGTGGAGTCGGAAATAATTGGTGAATGACTTTTGCTTTCGTGTTTGGTCCTGCAAAATGATTTTTATAATAAGTCATAGTGAAACCACCGCCATCAATACCTTGGCTTATTGGATTATAAATGATCAGTCTAGATGAATAAATTTATCAATTTGTTTTCAATTTTTCCTCAGACTAAAAAATTATGCAAATCGAAATAAAAAAACTTTATGTCTTACATCAGCGCTTAAACTTGTAGCGATTTTGACAAAACTTTCGCTATTTTAACAAAGTTTTACCGACTTAATCAAGGAATGTCGTAAGTTTCTACAAATTCGACTCTAATGCTCTTCGCCTACCATTCTCGCCCTCACCCATTCCCCGGCGCTACCAGGTGTGCTTCCTAAACCGGCAACCGTAGACACCAGATTGCAACCGGGTCATTATGTCGACTGGGTCACCGGGTCAGACCGCTGACCCGGTTGTGACCCGGCCTTCCTATTTTTTGCATATACTTATTATAAGCTTCCAAACGCTGCAATCATGGAAAATTCCCCAGTACCATAGTAGCTGGGACTTACAGGATTTAAAAAAGACGACATAGTTTGTCTTCTTTTTTCGTAGCTACGCAGTTTGTTAATGTTTTTCGAAGTAGCTGTTGTTTATATTGTTTCGATTAAATTAAAAAAATATTAATAGCGTACATACGCGTGTAATGCTCCCATATGTATTCGATTTTATTTTTTACTACTATAAATTGTTAAATCTTGGCAGCTATTGTATTTTGAAAATTTATTCATTTATGTTTTTCTTATTTGAAAAAATACAGTTCGCTGTTAAAATTTTATGCTAACTTATATCGAAATTTTTATGCTAACTTATATCGCTTATATATGAGGCCGATAGGGCCGTTGTTTGGCAGCATGTGTGTAGCCTAACTGTGTTATCGGAGGAAGGACTGCTTCAAGCGTGAGCACTAGACGAAACTGATCCGCAAAAAATTCGAAAGTATTCAAACTACGCATCGCAGCTGGCTTTTGTCTTTTCATTTGCCAAAAAACATGCTAGGACCCTTATCTCTCAGACATTTTTCATGTGATCTGTGTCCACACGGAGAACCCCTATCCCCCTGAAAACAAAATCCTATATCCGCTAATGCTAGCAACTAAGCGAAACTTTTTACATCAGCGCGATTAACAAAAAAGGTTGTGTTACGGTCGAAAACTCAATGAAATGTACGTTACTGTCACAAATTTTTTGCAACATTTATATTGTTAATTTAAAAACTGGCTTCAATGTAAGCATCAGTAAATTTCTTAGACTAACTGATTTTGTAACTTCAGCATGTAAAATATATTTTCAATAACTGAATTGTGATATTTAATTTATTTTAAAGTTGCTGAATTTTTATCTACTTCATCAATTTATCAATGTATGCCAAGGATGTAATATGGACAATAGTCACATGAGTCACCGGGTCGCCGGGTCATATGTTGGTGACCCTGTTGTAACTCTGGTAGACACCTATCGTGTATGTTCATTGAGCGGAGCGAAACGAAGTGTCTTTATTTTCCCCAGAGGAGCAAAATTCGGCATCATCTGTCCGTCCGTCCGTTGAACTCCTCAATAACTACTGGGCCGATTAAAATAAATTTTGTTTGAGAGGCCAATATTGGTGAGGTGCAACACATAAATTTTGTCAATTTGCTTTAGTTAATTAGTAATTACCTAATAAGTTAAGCGTGCTAGCCTATTTTATAGCATTTTCAAACAAAATTCCTTATTTTTCAATGAATACTCAGTGTAAAGATATTATTTTGGAGCACATGGTACATCTCGCTGTGGTGACTGTGAATATGTGAATTTGGTTTTTATTACTATTCTAGGAAGTTAAAACATGCTAATTTGTATGTTAATTAGCTAATTACTATTTAATTATTAATTAGTTAATTTTTCTGGAAATTTTCAAACTGCTCAGAAATGAAAAATAAATTGCACAAGGTAGTTTTCTATGCCGCTGATCACGAATATAATATTTATGAAGCCCTAAAACGTGGCTGTACATATATACTAACTAGTTGATTACTTAATTAGCTAATTAGATAATTTGATGCAAATTTTAAAATCACTTCAAAATTACTAATTTGTTGCGCTCGGGGGTTTTCGATATCACAGCTCGTGAATATGTGGCTTTTAAAGCTGTGCAATTTTATCATGAGAGCTAAATAGTTAGTTAATTAGCAAATAGGCTGATGTTACTAATTAGCTAATTTTTTAGCTAGCGAGCTTTTTGTATGGTGGATGTGACATCAATTGCCTAAAACGTGATGCTTATTATATATTGATTAAATATTTATTTGAAATACAGGTATACACAAATCAGATACCAAATACGTTGCCTGTTGCTCCGCTCACTTTTTGTAATTTATTACGTTTACTAGTTTTAATTTATGTGAATTTAAAATTTTAAATTTTCATTATAACAAATTTTAAATAAACTTGAACGTTTTCTATCGTGATAATATATTTTTAAATAAAATGACTGCTTTACAGCGTTGTACGGGCAAAAAGTCCCATATTTAAATACAACCGTATCGCTCACATGACTTCTTTTTTCTTACAACTATACGAAAGAAATACATATATATAAAATCAATGTTTACACCTAACAATACGTCCACGAATTATATACGGGCTCAAAGTGCAATACGATAAAATTACAATATTTTCAATTAGTTGACAAAATGATTTTGCCGAAATGTGATTAAAGCATGGCTCGTGTAAAAATTATTCACAGAAATCCAAAATGACTAATGTGTAAGCTGATTTGAACATCGTTATTACTAAGCGCCTCAGTATTAGTCTGCGAATTCAGAAATATATACTGTAAAAATTGGGAATTATTACCTAAAAACAAATAGGCTACAAAGATTAACTGTAAAACCTGAAACCTAGCTAGGTAATTAAAAACCATGTATTGATCGCCACAAGGAATATAACAGATACACGAAAGCTATAAATTCAGTTGCATTGTCAACGTAATAGGTTCAGCTTGGACATAGCTAAAACTAGTAAATGGCACCACTAGGAGACTATATATTTGCTAAAAATGGTACAATAGGTTACCCTTTTTTATTCATGGTTTTGGGTTTGACACATGGTTTGTGTAATCTATAGAATTTAGTGCGCTAAAGGGTCAACAGTAAGTAGAAAAAAGAAAAGCTTATAGTTATGGGGTTCTGTAACAAGTCCTGAAAATTGATCTGGATCATCAATCACAGTCATATCTTTAGCTTGGACGCAGCCGAAAGTTGGAAAAATCACAACAGGAAGACTGTATCTTTGCAACAAAATAGTATAATAGGTTATTCTTCTTTTCTATATAACTGTTTTTTGGTACAAAATTTGTGTATTTTCTACAATTTAGTGTACCATAGGCCCACATTAGGTGAAACTTTCGAATAGCTTATAGCTATAACGTTCTGTACACGGTGGTTAGCCCACCCCGACTTAGGCGTAGTCTAAGCCTAACATAATATGAAATCAATACCTAGCTTAAGCTCCGGGTACCGATAACCACTGGAGTTGGTACATTTTGTAATCTTATGACCCAAATCCAAACTTTGCGATTGGTTTGTGGTACAGGTGTGCCCTATCATTCCAAATGTGTTGGGGAAGAGAAGCAAGCGGGCCCCACCATCCAACACTGCTGACCAATAATAATGTTGCTTGCTTTTCGCTTAATGGATTACCATATAAGTGTTCCGTAGACAAGTTCCAAAATGTGGCTGAGTTAAACATACAATGTTTTAAGTGATTGGATTATTTATAGGTGAATTGTGGTGTGTTTATGCTAATTTGTATATTGTGAAAAGTATATGCTGCTGTGGCATTTTTGGTGTACGGGGGGGACAAGCCTATATAAAGCACACCTTGATGAGCAAGCTAAGGCAGAACACTTTTGGCGGTGGCAGTAAAAGACAAGCCACATCTAAGACTCACGCGCGGACGATTTTGTGTAATTGACAAAAATAAGGGAAAATTTGGGTAAATTGACAAAAATAAGGGAAAATTTGAGTAAATTGACAAAAATAAGGGAAAATTTGGGTAAATTGATAATAATAAGGGAAGATTTCGGTAAATTGACAAAAATAAGGCAAACTTTGGGAAATTGACAAAAATAAGGGAAAATTTGGGTAAATGGACAAAAATAAGGGAAAGTTTGGGTAAATAGACAAAAATAAGGGAAAATTTGGGTAAATTGATAAAAATAAGGGAAAATTTTGTTAAATTGATAAAAAAGGGAAAGTTTCGGTAGATTGACAAAAATAAGGGAAAATTAGGGTAAATTGACAAAAATGAGGGAATATTTGGTTAAATTTTGCAAAAATGAGGGAAATTTTAGGTAAATTAATAAAAATAAGGGAAAATTTAAGTAAAACTGGCAAATCTGCTTTTGTTTCTTCTGCTTCTGCCCAGCGCCCCCACTCCAAGCGTCTCTGAGTTTGAGTCTTATTTCAATAACCTTCAGAGTTGCGGCTTTAAACTGTTTTCTCGGTTTATTAATTTATGGTTTATTATATTATGCAAATACATCCCACCCCTCTTATGATGTCACTGCCAAGAGCCGACGATTTTTGACTGTACCGAACAGCGCGACACATCTACAGAATTCCTTTGTTAATGGCCGCAGTATATAGCCGTCGTTTTCAGCTTTACCAGCATATGGTCTTGGGGCAACCGGTTCTGCCCCGCCATGTTCTTGACCACCAAATCCACAGCCCCATGTTTTGTACACCAGGAAACCCAGAACGATTTTGGATCTGAGGGCGCCAGAGGTAATAATATCTAATAAAACGTACTGTGTACACAAGTTTATGGCACAAGCTCCGAATTAAATATGACCCCAATACTAGCGCTCAATTATAAAACAACAATAGCTTTACAAAGAAACGCTTTCCTTTCATGTAAGCTGTATTTATATCTTAATGGCTTGATATACACTATTAATAGTTTGCAGCATTTTTTGTGACGTCTGCTCAAACATAGAGCGCATGGAAATTGATGGCGAAATGGTCAACTTCACAGCGCCCTTGCGATGTCCAGAAGAGCCGGGAAAATACGTTTTCAAAGACACAATTTGTGTTAAAGACTGGGGCGGTCTCGATCGGAATTCTGATGGAATGCCGGATTTTTTTGAAAAACCCGAAATGAAATCGTTTAAAGAGCTGTTGGAAGCATTGGATTTCAAAGGATATGTACGTCTGTACATTGTTCTATGCGCATGAATCAAAAAGCGGGAGAAGCCATGTGCTGCGGCGATCCCTCAAAATAGTGGGGGCTAAGTGTGAGCATAATTTTCTTTAGTTCTTATTCCCGGATCATGATTTCTGCGTGGGAGAGGATGCAATCCCCTCATCGCCTCCCCCGGACGCGCCGCCCATGGGACAAGCACAAAATGGCCGATATCACAACAATAATATTATTTTATTTCGTCAATTTACAATTTTAAGTTTTTAGAGTTTATTTCACTATATGAAGCCGTGATAAATCTTAGAAAGAATATAGTTTTTGCATGAAAACTGCTAAAATAAAAATACACAAATTTTTTAAATTAAACTTAAGTTGCAGTCGCATGTTGAAAACCAGGAAATCTCTTACGCATCTGGACGTTTTACCGTCACGGAATTGCACAATTCGTAAAACTAGATGCTGCGCTGAGGCCGCTGGAATTTCGGCATTGCTTTTATATATACATTAGTCGCCAAAATGAAGCCAGAAGATTAGTTAATTCTGGTCCAAAATATACTTTTGCCCTTATTTCGTAGTCATATCTAAAATCTCGGTAAGAAATCAACAGTACACGCCTCTCACAACAAAATTTTGCCAATTAGAGCCAACTATTAAAGGGCATTGTAGCAAACGAATGTTGGTTCAAAATATTGGATATGGGCTATCCCGTAGTTTGAATGTTGTTAGAAATCAGTAGATGAAAAATTGCGGGTTTGCTACCCCCCCTCCCCGACAGCGGGCCCGGCGGTTGGCTGATGGTGTCTTGGAGATGGGCGCTGCTCTATGTGTATGCGTACTTGTATAGACATATATGTGTAGCATGCATATGTATGGATTATAAGCAATTATCTATAATATAAATACTAATTCATACATATGTACATACTCATATACGCAATATTATACGCACATAAATGTAATTTACAGCAAATGTGGCATAGATATATGAACATCATTGTGGTGTATTTTTTGTTTGTTACCAAATTCGACCGTACATAGAGCCTCATAAGAGAGATATAGGCTGCCGCGACGTTTTTTCTTTTTTATTTAGGAAAATATATACAAAATATTTATTTACAAATAACATAAACATACAATATCTTCATCGATTACCCCTGTTGAGTGTCATATTAATGAACCAATTGATATTTGATACCACTTGCTTTACACTGACGATAAAATTCCACCATTTTCTCCTGCCAATACGCTATTTTTTGAAGATAAACATTACACCCGTATTGTAGTTCCATGCTTCACAAATGTTGATACTAATATATCACTGACGAATTACTTTATGTAAAATCGTACGACGCTAAATGTTTCATAATCTTTGCTCCTATATAATGGTTGCTGAACTTGTATCCACGATAAATACCGACCGCTCGTACCAATATCAGTTCGTGTTGATAAGGCATTATTGATAAGTTCATAAATAAATGGTCCAATACGCCGAATAAATAAACCATGTCTGCGCTCTATTTAAGGTGGTTTCGTGGTGGATTTAGACAAAGATTGAAGTGTAAATTTTACGTCTATTTGTTCATCCATTGAATATCGAATCCAACTGCCGGGTTCCATATTAGCTCTATCCATTTGTTCAATCGTCAAAATATAAGGGATCCGAATGCACTTTACATCTGGCATTTAATAGCAACAAAAGCGTTTCACATTTGAGTATTGCAAACAATGCACTACGCAATACAAAACACACGAATTTCATAAAAACATGGTAAAATCGTTAGAAATCCAGACAAAAGACGGGGTGCTACGAAAATCTGTAGTCTTGCATAAATGTGTCAAGGTGAAATTTGGCCAAATGGCGATAGCATTACAATTTTATGCAAAACAGTTGGGGATTCCACGGAAATCTAAAGCATGCCAGACTAAGGGCGTTCAACGATGCAACTAAGACACCTGCGTCGGATCACGACATTTTACAAGAAATTAGGATATGAACTAGGAAACTATCCCAAAAAGTAACTGGTACCTGAAATCTATGAAAGCCGCACATTATGTTGCAAAACAACTGATTAGTATATTATACAGTATTGTATTGTTAATATGTGTTGTATTGTCAGTGCATAATGAAGCCAGTCAACTAAATGAGTTGAGGAAAATTAGAGATGACTTCTTACTTTTATGACCTGTATATTAGTTGAACCATAGTTCACGCGTCTGATCCCGATATCTCGACTGCACTCGTGTACTCGTGGTACCTGAAATTTCAATATTGGGTACTTGTGGGCACTGCATGTTTACAGGTGTTGGAACAACGTTTTTTACGAAAATTTTTGTATAAGCCTTGATCCTGAATTATACTACACACTTATCTTGCGCAGAGATATAGTCCCTGTCTAGTTTACATACAGTTGATAGCCGGCCCGCTATGTTCCAGCATATACATGTATGGAGTTCCAAGTCCTTGTCTCGTTGTTTCTGTTAGATACGTTGTAGTGCTGCATTCTTTCTCTAACAAAAAAAGCACAGTTATTGATCGCTGAAGTTTTCAGGCAAGGAACAAGCCGATATTGGCAAACTTCAGCAATATTCATCAATACTACTACACGAGCACTGTCTTGTGCTCCAAAAGAACATTTCAGTGAGAAGGGGAAGGCCTTGAATGAATATATCAGGTATAAGACACATGGCATTCATCTCAGAAATATTCGACGTGGACCCCATGGATTATCTTATAAGGGAAGGCACGGTCAAGTGAAGCTCAACCGGAAGGGAACAACATTTTACTACGTAATGCGGCGTTTACGTTATAAAGGATGTCCCATGTGAAAGTTTTGACTACCCTGGCTGTCTCTACCGCCATCCATTATATGGCGTCTTGGACACCATAGTATTTGCGATGGTATTTTAAGGTAGTATACATAGGTACTGTAGTGTCGGTAATCTTATGGTTTATACTACACTATAAAATTTTTCAAAATGTTATATGGTGTCATCTACACCATGCTGTTATTTACACGCTTTTATAATGTGTTTGTGTATACTGTCTTTATCACCATCAGTAAAAACAACAGGCATATTTAGACACTATATTTAAATTAGTCGTGTCTCATACACCATCTGTCGTATTATATACAATAAGCGGACACAATATACCACTGAATGGTGTAGTCTAGATTATGGGGGACAAAACTTTCACATGGAGGGTCCTTTATAATGTAAACGCCGCATAATGGCCGTACCTGAAACATAATATTATACAATAATTACAGCTAGAATAGAAAGAAATTTATACAAGTAATATATGTATATACATGTATTATATATTTTCCCCGTAGGGTCTTTGTTTTCTTCAAACGTATACATTTAGCACAGCTATTACGGTATTGCACTGGAAATACCTGTTGTTGATTTTATAAACAAATCGAATATCGCTTGCACAGCTAACGGTTGTATTTTATTTAAACTGTTTTTATTTATTGTCAGCAGTACTGCAGCTGAAACGACACAGTCTTATACAATTTCCAAGTGACTAGGCGTCGAACCGACTAGTATAAAGTACATTGTTAACTGACAGTTTTTTATTATTTGCATCGTTTAATAAATGTTTGAATATAAACATGTAAGGATATATTTGTATATGTATGTATATATTTTGCGAAAATAGTACCCTCGTATTTGTGGTCATTATCATAGAACTATTTTGACAGCCCGTAAGGACTTTCGATTTTGCGTATTTTTTCTTGTATATAAAATCTTGCTTACTATTATTACATATGTATATATGAATATGAATACTTTGCGGCTGAATTCTTGGAATTGCTCTGTTAAAAACATGAATAATAGGGCACGCGCTCCGTATTGGGGCCGCGAAATAGAAATTTCTGGGAAACAATCTGTGCTTGGACAATTGGACGGAAACACTATTGCGTCAGGAAATTCAGCCTGTAAGGATTAGCAAATCAGGATAGAACGTCCATTAAATATAAAATATAAAAGAGGACTGCGGGCTCAGGTGTCGAGTCGGTCTGCGGAAACTTTTCACAGAGAGTTATGCTGAGACTTGTGGCGACCGAGTCAGTTTTGGTTTGAGCGGGCGCAGTATGGTTTTCTTTTTATACATTTATATTGGTATATATATACTTTATACAACTATGCAGATTTGGTCAGGTGAAGCTTTGTCAATACCCGGCGGCGCTCATGGATGCATAGTGCTACGAGTCAGGCATGCCGTAGGGACCTGTATGCCTGTTTCGGACTACAGTGGTATAAACTTTGTACGGTACACCGAACCCACGCGGTCTTAGATATGGTCTTTGTACAGCTTCTCCTTAAGTTAGTATTCTAGTCAGAATAGGCGTTGTGGAGGGGAGCACCGTATCCCATTAATTTCGCCGGAATAGTTTATGTATTTTCACAGGCCCCTTAATACAATATGCCATGGTTATCGTCTCGATTCTCGCTGTAGCAGTACCGCATTTCAGTAATAACTATGGAATATATAACAGCTAGAGTACCGAATCTTGTATGAGAATCGCCGGGTCGACCTTAGAAAGATATATCCAAAAAATTAGATGCGTATTTTAAAAACAAAATTTAACATCAATTTTGACTGGCTCTTCTAGGTAAGGTAGAGTGACCTGGTCAGGTAGCAGGTTGCTCTGGCTCATCTAGGTATTGCAGTTGTTTTAACATGCCTGATATTAATCGTTGCTGTAAATGTTTTATGGTTTGTGTCATGATTGTGCACGGACGCCCCAAAGGCCACTAATTACAATAACGGGTGATTACACCACGGGTCTATGCATATACATGTATTATATATAATCATGCATTTTGACCAAAGCAAGCCACGTGCGATTTCATGAGAAGAGACGATTTTAAAATCGTATTCATGTATGTTACATCTGGTAGCTCCGCTATCATGTCATACCAAGGTTATAGCATCACACTAAATCACACCAAATATGTATAATTGTGATATAGCTCATACATAACGGAAAATATTTTATGAAGGCAATAAGAGAATACCGTTGAGTTCCTTGATTTGGGACCCAAATTTCTATAAAGAAATCCAGGCAAATATTCCAACAAAAGTTAATCAAAATTCGTCGATATGAACGGTCTTAGAAAATTTAGTCCGAATTTCTCAATTTGTTCTCAGAGTTCATGTAATTCTCAAAGTGTGTCTGAATGGTTTAGGTAACATTTTAAGATTCAGCTATTTCAAAAGTGAACCAAAAGTTATAACAAGTGCGGTAATAATTCACATTGGAATATTTGATTTCTCGATTATACAAGAAGTCTAGTGAAAATAAAGTAAACACTAAGAATGTTCCTGAAAATATAGAGTACGAAAAATTCTTTTGCTCAACAACATAGCACTGATTGGCCGGCTTTAATCATTCAGTTAAAGGAAATTAAACCGCTTCATGCCCTAGTATCTAAAATTGGACAGTTACACCCAATCTGTTCTTTTGTATAAAATGGCCTAATGAAGTGCCGTTACATAAATTTTACGACCAAGTTCCTTGAATATTAGGTTCAATTCCTGATATTTTTTCGGAAACTTATAAGGTCCGTAGATAAAATAATTACCAATTACGACAGCAACAATTCTACAAAAATTTTAATAGGATAGGCGTTCCCCTCAGCAAGCCAATTTCTATGTGAAGTATTTTGCAAATTTACCATGATTTTTGAATGTATGTAGGAGTATCTTGCGTGAAAAATTTTTAAGTGTAAAACTTTTGAATTGGCAAACTTTTCATTAGATTACATCCATGGACGTTGTCGACCTACGTAGGCAACTCTCTTCAAGGATGCCGTACAAATATGAACCCGAAATGAGCCACCAGATACGTGTGCTGTCGTGGATACAAGATTGCTTGTCCAGAAAGTGTGACGAATGACCAGAAGTGATTTCTTTTATCACGGTTAAGACAAGTTTACCAGTGCTGATAAGCCAGGCAAACCTGTAGTTGTGCCTATCAGCAAAAGTTGTGCTATCAGACTAATGTGTTATAGTATGTTTGCTAGCAAGATTATAAACACATTAAAAAACGCAAGTATATACGAAGGACAGGTATTGGGTTTCCTAAATTATGAAATTGGATGGTAAGCGTAGTGACAAACAGCCCAGCAAATCAGTAACATTTTGGTGACTTGTGCGGCGAATATATGCAGGAGTGTTGTGTACTTATTTTTATGTACAACCACGTTTAAAATAATTGACGGGCAGAGTGGATGATTGTTGTGCAATGTGTCCATTATTGGAATTTGTTTTATTGTTTGCTAGGCTACTGACATACTCTGGTCTACTTATAGATGGTAGTAGCTGACCCAGTGATATTTGTTGAACTGATGGGACATTCTAGAATGTTCAATAAGCTAGTTAAGTGTAATTGCCTCAACAAGTATTGTATCAGAAAGAGGCTGCAGAAGTAGCCAATCACAATATTTAGAGACCGGGAGTGTCTCAGGAATTCTGCAAAGGAGAAGTGAACCCTAACACATTGGATTTTTGCAGCCAGGCTGCATCAGATTTCGCCGAGATCGGTCAGGTTAGTCCGACAAGCACATGCGTGGATGTTTCTCGCTATGGATTTAGTTATTTATTTTGTTGTATTATACATTATACTTATTCGTATATTAGTATGTATACATGTTGTAGTTTTGTTGCACGAATGCAGTTTCGTCTGTACCCGGCAGCCCTCATGGTTGGTTTTTTGTTGCGAGTCAGGGAATCGATATGAGGCCAGTACGTGTGTTCCGGACGTCAGTGGTATAGATTTCGTAGCGAACTGCAAACCCGTTCGGTCCTTGCTATGGACTTTGTACAATTTCCTCTTGAATTATTTTACTAGTTAGATTATTTGTCCCAGAGGAGACTTCCGTATCCTATTAACTTGTACAGAGTAGTTTATGTATTTTCACACCTTTTTTAATAGAACATTCACTGGAGGTACCATTGTTGTATCGCCATGGCATTACCATGTTTTGGTAATCACTATGGGATATAGTTTTAGCACACTGCATCATCTATGAGAGTCGTTGGGTCCACCTTAGAAAATCAAAGCAAAAATTAGATGCAAACATAGGAAATAAAATTTAGTATCGACTGACTGGCTTTCTTAGGTATTTTAGTTATTATAACGCGCCTGTTGTTGTGGTACTTTTTATGACTTGTGTTCCATGATTATGCGCGGACATCCGAAAGGCCACCATTGGCAAACACAGTTAATTGCACAGTTTAAAAACAGCTAATGGGTGTACATATATTATAAACAGTTAATGTATATGCATATATTATAAACAATCATGCATTTTGGTCAAAGCAAGCCACGTAAGTTTCACAGCAAGATTCGGTTTTAAAACATACTATGCCTGTATGTGACCTCTGGTAGCTTCGCTATCGTGTCATTCTGAGGTTTTAGAATCACACCAAATCATACCCAATATGTATAATGTTTATATAGCTCATACAGAACAGAACAATTTCATGAAGGCAATAAGAAAAATGTCTAGAAATTCTCTTGAATGCCTAGATTTGAGAATTAAGTTTCTATAAAGATTGCTAGGCATTCTAGTTTCAATAAATATTCATTAAAATTCGTCAATTTAAATGTCCTATGAAACTCTAGTCTGAATTTCTTATTTTCTTCTCAAAGTTCACGTAATTATCAAGGCGTGCCTGAATAGATTAGGTAAAGTTTTAAAGTTGATCTATTTGAACAGCGAATCAAATGTTATAACAAGTGCGCAAGTAATTCAGCCCGAAGTATTCCATCTGTTGTTTGTACATGAGCTCTGGTGAAAATAAAGTAAATCCTAATAATGTCCCTTGAAAATGTTGAGCACAAAAATTCTCTAGGTCAACCTGTCAATGACTGCTTGAAAATTTATTTAGGTCCTAGTTACTGGATTAGGAGAAATTGAACCGTTTTGTAGCTTTGTTTTGAAAATTGAAATGTTAGTTTTGATCTGTTCTTCTATTCAAAAAAGCCTTACAAAGTACCGTTTTATAAATTTTACGCTTAAGTTCCCTCAAGTTTAGATTCAATTTATGCTGATCCTGTTCCGTAAATTTATAAGACCTATAGATAAAATAACTATCATTTAGACTAGCAATAATTCTCTGAATATAGTAATAAGATAAGTGTTCCTATTAACAAGCTAAGCTGACTTTTACATAAAGGAAACCTGCAAATTTACTGAAACCATCGAATGTATCTAGGAGTATTCAGAGTGATAAAATTTTTAGTACACGTACGTTTCTGAATTGGGTAAACTGTTCAGTGGAATATCAAACCTTAGAAATTTATGTCTGGTCAGGAAAAGATAACAGATCAAGATTGGGATACACTTGTTCGGTGCGTTCTCACTGAACATTGTATTTTAAGAGCTAAATGTTAGGGGCACAAAGAATTTGCTTACATGAAACTTTCGCTTATCAGAATACCTAAACTGGATCCCTTACAAGGAACTTTGTGTAATCGATGTTATAAATATTGTACTTGCATTGCTTATGTAATCAGTTTGAAATGTTTTATTAGTGTGTATGTATGCTGTAGTGTGTTGGGTAGTAGTAAAACAAAATTGGTTGAATGTGTTAAAGTGAAAAGCCGAATTCGTATTAGTACTTCGATGAAAGTGAACAATACTAGGAATCAGAGTGGAAATAAAAAGAAATACTTTCAACATACCTCCATACGGAGTGCAACAATGCTAGCGGGCTAGGACAGTTATGATCTGATTTCAAATGATAGGATTTGTCAGAGTATCGTAAAAGTTGAGCAAACATAAACATTGTCAAACCGTTCCACTGTTCTGGGCCATGTGTATGTACCAAATCTAATAAGTCTTCACGTAGTTGTCAATAGTTTGCCTACACTCATCGAAATCAACAACTCCTCCGAGGTAAACAAATTATTGCGTCATGAGCTAAAATGCAATCGCTGAATACATATTTGGAAGCTGCAATTACAGTTTAAATGGTGTCAATGCCATATGTTCAAATAGTTTGCCAAACCAGCAAACTGAAAAGAGAACCTAATGCTAAAAACTTTTACACACTCGATGGTAAGGGTTTTGTTTGAAGCTTGCCTAAATTCCCAACTTTTTCAAATGTCCTATTAGAGCGTTCTTAAGAATTGATGCATCCGTTACTCGTTTACTACTGAGCTGAATCGATCTATGCGGCGTTCACGTTATAACCTCCCGAGCGTTTCGAACCTATGTACACCACACAGTGTCAGAGACACTGTTGACAACAGGGTGTCTTAGGCACCGCATGTATTTAATAAATTTTTTCAAAGCTAGCTAGTTACGCGTATTACCACTTCTCGACAGTGTCAAGGACACTGTGTCTGCTTTCAGTTTTATGGACAGTGTGCGTCATTATTTCCTCAGCTTTCATATGGCTTAGGTACAAATATCGAGTATTTTAATAAACTACACAGCACAGTTGACTAATAAACCGCATTATCTACATACACTCTCTGTTAACGAGTTCCGTTGACCTGAAATCAAAGAAATAAAATGACCAAAAACGGGTCAAATATCTATTGCCGACTTTCTTCAGATTTACCGGTGTTGATAACCGCTGATCAAATAACAGGTTGTTTTGCCAATACAACGTGTATGTTTACAATCAAAACAAAATAATGGCATAAGTTGTCCGTTTTGAGCTTTGCCCTAAAATTACTGAAGCGCCGAGTTTAAAGTCGTGAAGGCATACACTTCGATTAAGTTCAAAGATTGCTTCGTGATTGATTAGGTTGAGCTGCAAAATGGGGTCCTTACACTGAACACGGATAAACAATGCGGTTAACCGTGAACGAGATGTAATTATGAAAATACGAGAAACGATAAGATGTAAATGATTGGATTACCGCCAGTGAGTCCATGCAAATGTCTTCTGGTACACAAATTTTTAGGCGTCTTTGAGTAAGAAGTTGGAAATGAAGAGTCGACATAACTACCTATACATAGGCCATGGGGTTGACTCTCCCATTGAACCTCTAATACATCTCACCGCGAATTTAGACACGTGCGCTACCAAAAGGGGACAGGCCGACCACCCTCGCAAAGCCCGCCTGCGGCCTGCTAAGCTAACCGATTCCCTGGGACTAGGTGCACTCCACCGAGAGCCGAGGAAGCCGGAGTCGTATGGGAACCGTTCAGTAGGAAGGCGACGATGCAGTTGGGTAATCCGTCTTGACTATTGGGAGAGGTTTTTGTTTTTGGTTTGGTGTCGACCGAGTCGAATCGAAATTTTTTCCCTCTAGTATATTATAAACACTGAAATAATCATATTGATGAAAATACGTAAATAGTGCTGTGTAGTCTTGGTGTAGGAATAAACGTGATTTTAGTTACAGCGGATCATAATGTTGGCTGAATGGATAAAAAATAAAAAACGAAATCGTGGCACGCTGTACTGCAAAATGTCAGTCAGATTCTTCCCATTGCGACAATTGAAGAAGCGAAATGAACCAAACTGCGCGAGCCCTTCCGTTACATACTATCGGATGATGTCATTTCTGGTTATGTTGAGCTAATATTGCATCATTTATTTAGTAATATCTCTAGCACGCCGCTGTAGATAACATAATTTGATGACCCATTGATATACATCTGCGCACAAATCTACGCCTAGCTCCAATACGTGTGCGCATACGCATTTCAACGCTTTACTTATTACATTTATGCAGCTAAAATATGTGGTTGCAGCTTTTCAGAACCATTATGTTGTTACATTATATACCGTATACGTAAAAACAGCTTTAGTTCCTCAACAGCTGTGGCAATACCGCACAAAATTAAACTTATATTACATCCGATACGAATCTTTATAACTTATTGAACATTTTTATATTCAAGTATCCAAACAATAAACCGATTCGAAATAAACCGAAAATTTCGCATTTGTGGTAAATAGCAAGCCGACATGATACCAAATGAAACCCGACATATATATGTTTAGGTGTATGATAGCAATGTATGTCATCCATGCGCGGAATGTGGAATTTCTATGTTTCATGTATCAAACCATAGGTATTAGTATTTATATACATATAATTGCATATAATCCATACATCTGTATGCTACACATATATAAAAACACATGTATGCATAAACATAGCGTCCAACCCCAACACACCGTCAGCCAGCTGCTGGCCCCGCCGGCCGGGGGGGTCAAAACCGCTTATGATGTAATAAGCACATTATAAGTATACCGACAGTCAAAATTTACACCAAATATCTCCGGCCATCACTAAGCTATAGCAACAACCGTGATACCTATGAGGTTTTACACGAATTGGTAATTTGTGCTCTCTTATTCAGTTGCTAAAGGGGTTTTCGGCTAGATATTAGGCCCGCAGTTGCAATCGCTTAGGTCACCTGAGGTGTGAAGATTTTTAATAAATCACAGGATGACATGTTCTAGACGGAAACAAGAAAATTCGACGAAAAATGGATTTTGGACTAAAAATGGGGGTTGATTAACCCTCGCGCATGGAAAAGGGAACACACAAAAATGCTTTTAACAGTATGCGCCGAAAGTTAAACGCAGTGGGAAAATTAGGGATGTCCACCAATCCGTTCCTGAGATGTAATATCTATGTGATAAAAGTATACATTAATGCAGTAACGCAGTACATAACCAAGATATAGGATGATCTATCTTTGGTAGAAAATTTACAACTTTTTTGGTTTTGAATTTGACACGCTTTATGGTATATCATATAGTATTTGTCGCATTATGTTAAAGTTTTTATGTAACGATTACCCATACCTGGAACTCGGAATAACTTGTGTATGTCTTCTTTCTGAGTTCAGGAACATGATGGCTCAAACATAGTTAAATTAAATTTCATGTAAATATATATTTATAGAATTTTAAGAAATTATACAATTTACGTTGTAAAAACCTTTTAATTTTGCAGCTAATATTTTACAAATTTTGTAAAAAAATCTCTACATTTACAATACTGTCGTTTCAGGGTTCAATGCTTGTGCAATTCAACTTATTCAGTGGGCCTAGCATTACGGAGCGACGGCTGCTAAAACACCATGAACGCTTTACAACACAAAAAGAATGGAATCAGCGATACAGGTTAGAAATAAATTATATAGGCTGTTGTAATTATTGTTTTGGTATAGCAATATACACAAGCGCTTCGAGCAGCGAGATCCCAACTACCGTCCATCAAACCAAATGATATAATATTACATTATTTTTGGTAGCGAACGTGCCTTAAAATGTAGCTTCTCGAAAGGATGGGACTCAAGACGTGGACCAGCAAATGTTGTCTTAAGCGGACGAAACAGAGTATAATAACATAATGACGCAGAAAGGACTTTGCAATTTAGGTCCAAAATGATGAGTTGACCCATCTCAGCTTGGCAACGGTAGAGATAGAACCAAAGGCTTATACTTTTGTTACTTATGGTGACTAAAACTAGACACACCCGTGAATCGTTTTCACAGTCATAGAATTTGTTATGAAAATTACCAAATTTAAAAACATTTATAATGTAAAACAATGAAAATTAAGCTTCTTTCTTGAAAAATAGGTTACGATTAAGATTTAGAGCTAGGAATTTAATTTACAACAGCATACTAGTTCACATTAAAATGATAGCTTTGAGACCCCGCCTACACTAAGTCGAGCGACCTTTATAATTCATCGTGATAAAATGTTGTAACTACCAGAACAGCTAGGAACAATATATGCTATAAAAATCAGATTGAGTAACTGTAAGGAGCGTAAGTATATATATACGCTGTGTGATTCTCAATACACGACGTAGGAACGTAAAGTTTCGGTATCTATATATGCAATTTTTGGGATATCGCTAAGTCTGTATTAGTAGCCTTGCACTACGGTATTTCTTATTAATGTATATACATTTCCTGCTTATTATATTGGCAGTCTGAATATTATTATAGGCCGAACCTTTAGTCAAAAACGAAGACTACAAAATTATTTTTTGTATGTCTGTTGCACTTAATAGCTCTACGGTAGATTGATGGAGTTTCGCTATTTTATTCAACGCGTAGTTTACGCCATTATGAATTAAACCTGAAATTTTCTCAAAAGAAGACTTTGATTTTTGACATTTTGGGTTCGCCAATATTTTAGACTTTAAGCCAGTATTTAAGGTTTTACTTCTGGTCGAAAACCGGACTCGACTATACTGAATCGTCTCATCGACAATGCTGCAGGTCTGTTAAGCCATTTTTAAGCTATGACCCAATTTGAAATACACCAATTCAGCAGTAGACGTCTGAGTCAATATGAATCCGGCTGTATACTTTGCCACATGGGTCTTTTTGGATGTAGGATTAAAGTCAAAAGCGTTTTTAATGGGTCCATGCAACCTAAAATACAGGAAACGGCAATATCTCCGCAACCGCTCGAGCTATAATGGTGTTATTGGTCTATTTTATAAAGAAATTTGTGCTCTGTATACATACCCGCACATGGTGCGCTGATATTGTCATTATTTGCGTTGCAGGCTTGTACTAAAACTGAATTTTTAAATAAGCCCGTGGGACACAAAATAAACGATAACAGGCAATATCACCTCAACCATTCTAATCATGTCTGTGTTGTTGGTCTCATTTTGTACAGTAATTTATACCCAAATGATGAGTCCCTAAATGCGTAGTAATAATGGGGTGTATATCCTCAACTATTAAATCAATCTATTGAAGGTAGAGACAGTGTAGAGTGTATTTTACTGTGTTGGAACAAAACTAGTACAAAAACCGGCCTGAAGCTGGGTTTCCAGATAATGGCTTCGGTCGTCGATTTTAAACAGACTAACTTCATGTATTGCATTCAAATCATGTAACCTTTAATATCACAATTGTCATGTCTTGCAAACGTTGTGATGCTCCAGAATAGACTTTTATTTCTAATATTTAAACCCAGTAAGCAATCCTGGTACAATTTTTATTTATTTTGAAGAAGAATTTGATGAGAGATAGAGGTCCTTTATGCAGCGTTTACGTTATAAAGGACCCCCATGTGAAAGTTTTGTCCACCCTGAGTGTCTCTTCTACCATCAATTATATGGTGTCTTGGACACCATGGTGTTTCTGATGGTATTTTCAGATAGTATGCATAGGCAGTGTGCTGTCGGTAATAGTATAGTGTTGACGACGCCATAATTTTTACATGGTGTTAGCTACACCATGCTGTTATTTACACGCAATATATAATGGGTTTGTGTATGGTGTCCTTGACACCGTCAGTAAAAAACAATAGGTAGATTAATACGCTATAGCTACGTTTATGGTGTCTCATACACCATCTTTCGCATTAGATAGTGTGGGTATATACCGTATACCACTGGATGGTGTGGTCTAGACTATAGGGGACAAAACCTTCACATGTGGATCCTTTATAACGTAAACGCCGCATTATTGGCCACTATTCCGAAAGCCGGGATGCAACAAATTGCTATGAAATAACTGCCGTGGTTTTAAAAACCAAAGTAGAATACTTCATTTTTGACATACATTAAAATGATTTGTTGAGCAGACGTAAATTAAACGACATACCGAATTAACACATTGCTGTGGCGTATACTGTGTAGCTGTGGAGCAACCACATGCGTTATAATTCTAAAGTAACTATAAGGCCTGTTATTATATTTGGGATGCATGGCGGAGAACCATCATTTATGCCGTTCGTGACACACTAAGCTTAAGGATAAATCTTGATTGTGGAACAGGTGGAAAACATACAACATTAATGTTGATATCGTTCATTTCGTACTGATCTGTCGAATACAACCTGTCGAATAGCATGCTGGTTGTCCACAGAAAATGCCATGTTACCAACCGGTGAACACGAATTAGTTGGTCATTTGCAACGTTGATTTAGTTTTTCGATCACTTAAATGTAAACGGGCTCTTAAACATAACCATTAGCCTAATATCGTGCCTCAGACGGTAAAACTGGCTAACAATAAAATTTAGCTTACAATTCATGAACACACCACGAAAGTTCAATGAAATTACCGCTCTAAAGGTTATCGCTGCGTTGTGCGGTTGAGGTAAATGTGCTCGATTGCAAGGGAGAAGTACGCCGATCTAAAGTGTGGGACGGCTACTGGATAATTGGAAAGGCCACCTTACGGCTGCTATTTTTTCTGGTTAAGCGAACGGGTCGCCCTTGGCGTGCGGCGCCTCCGCGTCATTGTTATAAATTCAGTGACTTTAAATTTAATAAATTCTGTTAAAATTTCATTGTTTTATTTAGAACGGAATGGCTTCCAATATTCATTCATTCCAGTCGAAAACTGGCCTGTGTTAATTTGTTGTTTGACATTTGTACAGAAAATCCGACACACACGAGCAACGCAGATGGTCTTGGCTGTTGAAGCAATATTATTATATAATACTGCGTTCGTTTTCTTGTTTTCTTTACATGTAACTGAATCGTCTTAACCCTTCCAGGACTCAGGGGGGGTCCGACGGACCCCAGACCAAAATTTTTCACCACGAAATCAGGAATAAGGGAGTGAAAGCACTGAAATTTCGTGAGAATTCATCTTTTAAAGACATCTTTCAGTGCCCTTTTTTATATACCGCTAAGCCATGCCATTTGACTCCGGGTCCGACGGACCCCCCCACAGTCCTAAGGAGGGTAGCAACTTAGCTTCTAAATCCACTACAAAATGATACACCCCTCTACGGACTGAGGGGGGGTCTGCGGGACTCCCAGCAAGTAGTATTCGTAAAATTTCAAGATTTTGGGTATCACATCCATAAGTATAGGTACAGCACACTGTATTTATGGAAATATGTACACGAGAGTCAATGGTGCGTTAGATTCTGAAGCAGAGGTTTGTATTTTTAACGGACATTTTAACGGATATTTTATTTGTTGGACTGTTGGCAGTGCATCGTATGGCTCCGAATATTTTATTTGTTGGACTGTTGGCAGTGCATCGTATGGCTCCGAATATTTTATTTGTTGGACTTTTGGCAGTGCATCGTATGGCTCCGAATGATATTTTATTTGTTGGATACGTTATTTTTCGTTTTGGCAACAGTTTTCGATGGAATACGATGAAGGTAATTCCAAAGAAGTTTGATAACAAAAAAAACGCAAATAATAAAATATAACAGATAGCTTGTCAGATGTGGCGTCAAAAGCACTGCTCCTTATCCTAGCACATAGCTTATTAGCAAGTATCCCTGAGATTTCTTCTAGAAGAGACGCCTAGACTACACTGTCTGCCGTTTATTATCGAGTCAGCATCATCCTATTAGGTACATGAGATTCCTTAATAGGATGCTTCCCCTACCGCATGTTAACTCGTGTGAGCCCCATGCAAGCGACGCGTTAAGAAACGATATTTAGGCTTTTTTCGCAAGGGGTCTGACGGACCCCCCTCAGTCTTAAGAAGGTGTGCGAAAAGCTCAGTCTCGGGAGGGTTAAATTTGTATGGTTTGTAAACTTTATGAATTTTGTTAAATTTTTTACGCATTATAACATGTAAAAATCTGAAAACCTTCAGCAATAACAAGATTTCAAGCACCTTGAATATTTAAAAATACTAAGCTCGTTTCGTAACCAAAATTTTCCGATAGATACGTCTTTTGCAAAACTGTTTTGTCTCAGAAGTATCCCTACCAAGATGATATTAGACTTTGCGGAACTAAGGCCGCGTTCATAATGTATCCGATCCGATCCGATCCAATCCGAATTGTTTTTAAACGTGTTCACATTCCATCTGATCCGACACGACTAAACTATGCCTACAGTATGCGTATGTATGCATATGTATTTATCGTACAGAGTTTATTTCATCCGGCTCAGTCCGAAAAAATTGTGCATGCTGTGTAGGATCGGATCGTATTCGGAGCGGTTCGGATCGTATTAGGATCGGTTCGGATCAAACGAAATGTTAACACGCCCTTAGACTTGTAAAAACACAATCGCTAAAGACAAAAAGTTCAAGCACAAAAACTAATTGTGCATGTTACATATTTTAGGTGGATGTTATGGTCTAACTACTACAAAAACGATTTTGAGTCTGGAGCAAGCTATGATAAAATGCATATGGGGGCAACCTAAGGTAAAACCCGTCGGGGGTGCCGCATAAGATAACAGACGTTTGGAGCATAGGGCCAATAGGTTGTAAAGGGTTATCTCCTGAGGGTGGGACGTCCTAATCCCCATCTATACCCACACTGCTTGCGCAATTTTGGGTAAATTGGCGAAAACTGGGAAAATCTGGTGTTGGGCGGAACCAAGGACCTGCTCCCCACTTTGATTTCTGGGGTGGGCAGCTACCCCCTGTTCCTGCAGCCTTCGTAGTGTTACGAACAAAATTGACTGTGCCAGCTTATGATTTGTAGTTGCATAATTTTTAGTGTGGTATGGAAAATATTAAATTAATTTGAATACACATTGTTTGAATATAAATAACATTTATATACTAATAGATTTGTTCATATTCGAGTTCACCAACATCCCAGATTTGCTATATTCTGTTCTCAAGCTTAGCGATATCTAGGATTATATCATATATGTATCTGTGCGAGTTTATCAGATATATGTAGTGCAAATCAATCAGATATATATAAGGTGTAAATAGCGGGTTACCACTAAGGGTCTGAGGATACCTCTCCAATCGTATTTATCCCTCTTTAATAACGCCTTGCAGTAGCACAGATAACTCCCTGGCCTATACCACCGCAGAGGACTCCCTCCTTCGTCCGTTGCTACCCGTCGAGACCTAATATAATTTTATATAATAATATTTATAATATATATTTTATAATATATATTTATAATATATTATATAATTTATATTTAAATAATATAATAATTATATATATAATATTTATGTGTTGATTTTATTTATAACATATTTGGCATGAAATAATTTTGCCCTGTGACAATGTTGATATTTGGAACTCTGTATCTCAATCAACAGTATGTTCAGTGAATACAAGAGCTTTTAAAAATCAGCTGGAGAAGAATAACAATTTTTTGAATCAATATTTCTGCTATGACCGGAACTTAGGTTAGATGTAAGAGTAGGGCTCGACCACGTTTCTAACATTTCATAATGAATATTCTTGATTACTACACTCATGCATCAAATTTTTTAATCAGCTACTTCCATGTATGTTGCATATATTGTATGCAAGTAATCTCGATGTTCAATCTACTTTGGTTTTGACTTAATTATAAATTTACACTCATTCTGTACCATCAATAAATGAATGTTCCACAATAACAATAACTTGATGCTGCGCGGAGACCGTTGTTTTAGGAGCATAATTTCGTTATACTTTATTGCTTTAATACTTTTACATGAATGGCAATGAAACTGTGAGCAAACATTATCCCTTCAACGCCCGAATTACCTTGTGTATCGTGCAACTGTTTGACAAACTCAAGCTCGTCGCTAGGGATCGAACATGGATGTAACGGGTGAATGTGGCGTGCGCTAAGCACTGAGCTATGTAGGAACTGTTGCTTGGTTCCATAACGACTCTCGCAAAGCAAACGAATAGCAACGCACGTGCATACTGTCATACGACAAACACAGTCAACTCAACAGTTGACCATCTGAGCTGTACACGTTTGTGCACAGTGGGACTTAAAGGATTTGTAAGAAACAGGCTAAATTTTGATTAATCCTTTAACGCCCGAATTAATTTGTGGACCATGCAATACTTGACAAACTCAAACTCCTCGTTATGGACCAAATCTGGTGAAAGTGGCGATCGTTTACCACTGAGCTATTTAGGATCTGTTGCTTGGTTTCTTAAAGAACCCGAAAAATTAAACAAATAGCAGTGCAAACCGTCATTATACGACAAACACAGTCAACGCCACTGTTCACAATATGAGCTGTACATGTTTGTGCGGTGTGCATTAAAGGGTTAACAATGTAATGCTGCATCAATTAATAAACGTAATGGTTATGCCGTATGAACATATGAGCAAAATCGGATCAGTGTTTATCAGGTTATTTTATATAATGACAAAATGGATATTTTAGGTTAAACTACTCCAGCCCGAAAATGGTCAATTTCAAAGAAACACAGTTAATTTAGCTACCATTCGAATCAGTCGAGACAATTAAAAATCTCCATTAGAATCGTAATTGTAACAATTTTTTTTTTAGATTTTTATGGTAACATTTCGTGCCAAAAAGCGTCAAAAACATTTTCTGTGAATGCATAGTGTTTCATAACCTTCGAAACGCATTCACGAGCTGAGTCGAAGAATCGGGTTGATAAGTTAATAGCTACGGCTTAGGCTCAAGCTAGCCTTAAATTTTCACATAAATGTGCATAAAACTCGTCAACTCAAGCATAGATTGAACTGATTTTAATATCATTCGACTCAGCTTGTTAATGCGGTTCGAAAATAAAACTATATATTTATTGTGCCTAAACCGAAAAAATCAACAAATTTTGCTTAGATTTGGCCCTAAAATTTGAATCTACCCGATGTCTTTCCTTGTACGACCATTTATCTCAGCGGTATTATTTCCACAGTGAAGCCACATAAGGTCACATCCCTGTGAATATTTAGGCTATATCGATTTGCTTACAATATGGTTAGAGACTACAACAGTAAAAATGAACTGATATTAGCCTGAAATATTGTTATGTTTGACCAATGCTCCCGCCCAGGCAGAGGTATATAAATAGTATTGTAGTTGATAATACGTAGCTTTAAACCCAACGCAGCCAAAAGAAAAATTTCAGCAATTGGTGTAGCTTATGCAGTATAGTACCTGCCACAATCTATATATGATTCCACCGTGATACCTACCCTTGCCACTACATAAAATAGCATGTACGAATACTTATCTTTTAGTTCAATAATTACAGGGTTGAAACATGCATTTTTTCAGAATTAATGTCTGATTTTACCTAGGGTACATTCCAACGGTAATATAACATATCCATATTCATTTGGTAAGTACAATCCGTGTGATTCCACCGATTCATCACCAGTTCGAGTTTGAAAGATATATCAAATTTGTCTTGACAAGCACAATTCCTTCAGCTAACGTCCGACCCGATCCATATTATGTGTTCATCTTGTGGTGATCGGAAAGTCTACCGAATACCGTGCGGTGGAGGACATATATAGTCACCAACAGTTGAATCAATTACGGGTTCATATTCACAAATGTCGAAAAAGATTTGAACGCAAGTGATTTCGTAGTCTGTCACCAAATGTTCAATTTGCTTCCTGAAATACTTACTATATTGCATGTTTTGCATTAGTTTGAAAGTTATCTTATTTTATTCGTGTACGCTCGTGTGGAGCAATAGCAGTGGATATCGGCACAAGGATCGCGGTCACAATGTCATGTGTTCGAAACTTCTGTGTTCCATAATTTTCTTGGGCCAAAGGTCTAAAACAACGTGGTGCACGTCTATAAAAGGGCATGACCTTGCTCCGAAGGTGAACAAGGTTTTCTTATCTCAACTGATAACCCTTCGGGACTTGTCGTTAATGCAACAATGTTATAATCTTTGAAGTGTTATAATGAAAATTGAACTGCATATATTTAATATACATATTTTACACATGTAACTATGTGAATAATTTTCCGTTGATTTGAAGATTTCAGAATTTTCTAACCGTCGTATCTACTTTATTCGGGCAGTGAAAATGACCAAAATCCAAGTGTTGAAAGTTTTAGAAAAAATAGGCAAACTATTGAAGTAAAATAGCCAAAAATTTGGGATAATTGGCAGAAATCGGGAAAAAATTGGCAAAAATCACAAAAAATTTTAGTAACAAAAAATTATCCACCTTTGAAAACCTTCACCCACCTCCCAGGCAGAATGATTGATCCCCTGAAGCGGCCAAAACCGAGCCCCTTAAGAGGGATGCATACACCATCTGTTTTTGATGCGTCATAGTTGCTAGTGGGGAGCAACTAAGACTCACGCAATATAGATATGCTGGATACCGACATCCTACCAACGCTTACCTGTGCCATTTCCAAAAATCGCACGGTCTTTGCCTCTTACGTTCTTTATGATAGACATCGGTTAAGTTTTGGGCGATTATGATCGTCAACAAAACGTTTCCCTATAAATGAAACAATCGTACGACACTCAACATGTCTCTCACACACTCTAAATCGCTTTGATGATTTTTATTACCGGCGAGTTTACCTTAGGTATTAATACCATACGGCAAAAATCCGGTTTGGCTCACAAAACATTTGCCCTATACATTGAACAATCATAGGGTAGTCAAATTAACAACGCACACTAGGGTTATTAGGTATGTGTACATTGAGCAGAGCATATATATTGATTCCTTAGCATGTCTAGGTTAAAAAACCCGTCAAATAGTAGTACACAAACGAGTACTCCCTTTGAAACAGCGGCCAATGTAACCTTTAGACATTTAGGGCCGGAAGTGAAATGCATGCCATGCCGTTCTCGATATACTAAGCCTAAGCCTTAGGCTTAGCCTAAGCTAATATGGGCCATGTACAAAGCCTAACTCGGGGGGCTGCTGCCCCCCGAACCCCCGCTCTAAGCTGTTCTTTTTTATAACGTTATAACGCCCGGCCTCTAAAGGTGACATGGGCCGAAAAAGCTACTGATTTTGCTGACATAGCATAAATTACAACATTTTAACCGTTGTGTTGAAAACCTTATGAGCAATCAGGTATTTAATTCGCTCTTTACTGCTGCGTTAAAAGAACTATTTTGTAGAAATGCGACAGTTACGTATGTGAAATTGTTCCAGGTGGTCCAGAAGCCCATGACAGTTCCCTCAAATAAATTCATCAGATTGCGAGTGTACCTTCAAAATCAAAAGCAAACAACTGTTTTATTAATGGAAAACTGTTTACTCTATTATTAAATTAGTTACTTAGCTTGCAGCAGTTACTTTTAAAATAATATTTGGGGTTACAATTATATTATTTAGCAAAAATTTACGCAGTTTTATATTGATAATGCCAACCCGATGAAGCATTTAGTTGCATCAGCGCAGGCAAAGTGGATGTCGGGTCTTCACGCACATAACCACGCAATGGCTAGAAGGATGTACAATGCTACCCGGTCCACCAGACATTTTTCGATCGTACGATGCCCTATCCAGACTATTTCACGTTTGCAGCCTTGTTTAGAAGCATTTATTTTGTTTTTTCGTTAAAATTTGGGGTTTTACACTAGCCATCCGAATGGAGAGTCCTAGAAATGCCATGATCAAGCTCAACACTGGTATATATATGCAGGATAATGAAAAATTTTAAAAGTAGCCGGATAAAATAGCGCATGATGAAAAATTTTAAAACTTGTGGTGTAACCATACGTTAAAAATTAGTAGCAAGGCAAAAATATAGCGTTCTCACGTACATATTCTTGAATCCCCATGTGCTCCATCAACTGTCGGTATGGTCTGAACGTTGGATAACAAACAAAGTCTGGTTCACCATCTTGATCTTCGTCTAAATCTCCCCAGCTGTCGAAACAAATGTTCGTTCTACAATAAAAACGTTGATGGTATATATATTCATTTGGGTTTAAATTTTAATTAATCTTACTGGTTCAACTATTGAACATACCTACATTGTATATATATAATATTCAACCATTTTGAATTGCATTTTAATAGAAAAGGATTTATTATACATAATAGAAGAAAATTCAAACAATTCAGATTTTGTAAAGTGTACAGATTACATTAAACTAGACAATTAAAATCCATGTGATCCGGTTCTAAAATCACGCACAAACCTGTTACTCGGTTGTTGGCTCAGTAGTCATCCGGATCACACGATATTGATATTATCTTCTAGACACAACACATGATCACCGCGTTCAAAAACGGCGCATAATGATTTGTTTGCATTGCCGTGATCAACGGTTAATGTGTGCATAACCAACGGGTCGTAACGCACTTTAGAACGTAATGTTTCGATACACACGTGTGTATATTCTGACAATGTCGAGGAAGTGCTCACATTTATCTATGAACGATGCATTATCCCCGGTGCTTCGGGAATATTTTATTTATGATGTGCAGACGGCTTTGATTACCCTTATTCTTCTAACGATTTACAGGCCCATAGTAGAGTTATTCAGCTGACGAAAACTACACAGTTCGCTGTTGAGCCTAAAATTTTCATATGGTAAACCAGCTCATGGATGTTCCCATGTGTGCAACACATTTCGCTGATGAGTATGACACCGTTGAGCTTATGCACTACTAGCTCACAGTTACGTGCCGCATTATCTTCATTACATGCAGGACACTTTGTCTGGCACAACTGCTTCCCGTAGAGACCCAAATTTGTTCCTGCATTTTGTACGAGGCGTGCGGCATAATGCATCATTTACCATGTGTGCAGCAGGGCCGGATTTTGTCACAGTATGCCGCAGCTCTAAAGCTATGCTTGGCTAGGCGCTGTCAGCCAGTGTGACATTTTTTGGGCCGAGCCAGACCCTACAAATATATTTAGCTAATAGTAAAGCGAGGATGATAAATTGTCACAAGGGACGGAATCGGCTATAAAGCCCAGAAATATATAACGACAATAGAAAATCGCTAAAAAAGGGAAGTTTATGATAGTTATGGCCATATATTCGTAAAACATTTTCCAGTTGCAATAGCATAATTTGCATGCATAAGCATGTTTTCCATGGCTACTAGGTTGGCTTATAAAAGGCGCTTAACCAAAAATTTTGAAATAGCGATATTTATTTTACCTGAACTTATGCGCTTTGCTTTTTAATTACTTCTAATCTTGCCTTTTTTGGGCCTACAGCTAAATATTTTCGATGTAACACAGCCTGTCAAACTCAATGTAATATATATTTTTTTCAGCAGCCCGTCCCGGCTATGAAAACCTGAGACATAGCCACTCCCGGCCCGTACAAACATACTAGCATTGCTTAGATATTTATTTTATCTATGAAGAGCCTGATGTGTATGTGTGTTTTTGTCACGAGCCAGAATTGGCTCTGTGACAAAATCCGGCCCTATGTGCGCAGATCTTAAGGTAAATGATGTATAATGTCACCCTTGAAATACAGGGGGGCAAAATATTACCACATGAAATATAGTGTCGACCGATTGTCTGTTCCTCCAAGAAATGCAGGCGAACAGGCCATAATGCACCGCGACATGGTTTTAGGCTGGATGTAGCTAAGCTGGATAGTGTCCTACCTTTCAGCAAAATCATCAAGTTTTCGTCATATTATATACTCCAACGATTGTGAGAGAATATAATTTGATTTTTAAAATTTTCAAACGCAGGACACCATAATACCGAAAATAAATGGTAACAGAGTTTTACTATGTATTACAAAACCATATGGCTGCACTAGACAGAAGACTGAACGTTGAATACATTGTTATTGTTTTGTATTATTGCTGATCAGCATGGTGACGTGCTGTCATGTGACTCTGTATTACTTCGTATATACGCCTCTTTTCCAGATCATTCTTAAACTCATGACTAAACAGTCGCGGACATTCGAGAACATTTGATGGCTAGAGTATATAAGCAGAACTGAATTGTACTTAGTTTGATTATCTTTTCCACAACTTGTTTTGTTTGTTGGTTTGTTTGGTTCTATTAAATAAACGTATTTATCAACACCACGGAGGCTTTCAGAACCAAACTATAACATACTGCAACAATGAACCATTTTTGAAAGTATTTATCCTCACGCTGAAAAGGTTGCAAAAAGCCCACACATAACATATAAATAATTAATGCCACATCTAACCGCTGCAATGTATTGCTTCCGCCTTTCGACGGACATCTGATATAAGTATTTGGGCTCCTGCAACAATGAACCATCTTTGAAAGTATTTATCCTCTCGCTGAAAAGGTTGCAAAAAGCCCACACATAACATATAAATAATTAATGCCACATCTAACCGCTGCAATGTATTGCTTCCGCATTTCGACGGACATCTCATATAAGTATTTGGGCTCCTGCAACAATGAACCATTTTTGAAAGTATTTATCCTCTCGCTGAAAAGGTTGCAAAAAGCCCACACATAACATATAAATAATTAATGCCACATCTAACCGCTGCAATGTATTGCTTCCGCATTTCGACGGACATCTCATATAAGTATTTGGGCTCCTGCAACAATGAACCAAGTTTGAAAGTATTTATCCTCTCGCTGAAAAGGTTGCAAAAAGCCCACACATAATATATAAATAATTAATGCCACATTTAACCGCTGCAATGTGTTGCTTCCGCCTTTCGACGGATATCTCATATAAGTATTTGGGCTCCTGCAACAATGAATCATTTTTGAAAGTATTTATCCTCTCGCTGAAAAGGTTGCAAAAAGCCCACACATAACATATAAATAATTAATGCCACATCTAACCGCTGCAATGTGTTGCTTCCGCCTTTCGACGGATATCTCATATAAGTATTTGGGCTCCTGCAACAATGAACCATTTTTGAAAGTATTTATCCTCTCGCTGAAAAGGTTGCAAAAAGCCCACACATAACATATAAATAATTAATGCCACATCTAACCGCTGCAATGTATTGCTTCCGCCTTTCGACGGACATCTCATATAAGTATTTGGGCTCCATTTGGTCTGGCGTTGCATTTCGTTTACTGTTTCGCAAAAGTCGCAATAATAGCTAGAACAATCAATGAATGTAAATTAATTCTACTGCAATAAAAGCGTAAAACCAACATTAGTCTGTAAAAACAGGGAGACCGCAAATAATAGTTGCTACTCAAGAAATGTCTTTGATCACACCAAGTATTTATTACTACGGGGTAATTTGATAGGTGAAGGTTTATTGTTTTTGTGATCGCTATATTCTTTTGTGCAGTGGCGAATGCAGATATTTTTCAAAGAGGCGCGCTTCTTTGCAATTTTCTTCGGGGCAAACTGTGACCTACAACTATGACGTGGGAATTTTAAGGAGTATATATACCTGGGGTTTTCCTTTGTAGATCACGATCTCAAAATCAGTGACTGCACAAAATCACAATTTCCCCTACATACGTCCGAAATTGGCGTATATACGTGTATACTAAATTCGTTTGTAGATAACAGAACACCAGGTCAATTTCAAGCTTAAAACGATATAGTGACGACGGTGGTGTGCGATGAACGCCCACTGAGAGGGGGCGAATGTCTGTTGCGCATCCTATCCTCTTGGATACGCCCCTGTTTGCGAGCCGTTTTATGTGGTTTTACGCGATAATTAAGTAGATAAATTTTATGTGTAAAAAGGCTAGATCGACGGAAACTGACATATATATACAATACATTACCGACAGCGATACATTAATTATACATCAAATTACTTGACTCACGCAGTATTCTCTTTGGCTCAGAATGCAAAACGAGAAAAATTGAACTTAAAATAAGTTACTGAACGATCGGTCGCAATGCATCGATAATTTTGCGGTTACTGAAACTACAATAGAATCGAAGATACTGCTGCGTAAAGTTTAGCAAATCATAACCATGTAAACGACGGTAAAATTATAAATTTTGTTTTGTATGTATACCAAGGCGCTGAGGTAAAATTTGGCCAAACAGACCTAATATTAAAGTTTAGTGCAAAACATGAAAATTTCATGACTACTTGAATCATGCCAGATTATGAGCGCTTAAAAGTGCAAATAGGTCACTGGTGTCGGATCAGAATTCTCGTTCTAAAACGGGCTCTACATTGGAAAATTTCATGACTGCTTGAAATATGCCAGATTATGAGCGCTTAATGGTGCAAATAGGTCACTGGTGTCGGATCAGAATTCTCGTTCTAAAACGGGCTCTACATTGGAAAATTTCACGACTGCTTGAAAACATGCCAGATTATGAACGCTTAATGGTGCAAATAGGTCATTGGTGTCGGATCAGAATTCTTGTTCTAAAACGGGCTCTACATTGGATAATTTCACGACTGCTTGAAAACATGCCAGATTATGAGCGCTTAATGGTGCAAATAGGTCACTGGTGTCGGATCAGAATTCTCCTTCTAAAACGGGCTCTACATTGGAAAATTTCACGACTGCTTGAAAACATGCCAGATTATGAACGCTTAATGGTGCAAATAGGTCATTGGTGTCGGATCAGAATTCTTGTTCTAAAACGGGCTCTACATTGGATAATTTCACGACTGCTTGAAAACATGCCAGATTATGAGCGCTTAATGGTGCAAATAGGTCACTGGTGTCGGATCAGAATTCTCCTTCTAAAACGGGCTCTACATTGGAAAATTTCACGACTGCTTGAAAACATGCCAGATTATGAGCGCTTAATGGTGCAAATAGGTCACTGGTGTCGGATCAGAATTCTCGTTCTAAAACGGGCTCTACATTGGAAAATTTCACGACTGCTTGAAAACATGCCAGATTATGAGCGCTTAATGGTGCAAATAGGTCACTGGTGTCGGATCAGAATTCTCGTTCTAAAACGGGCTCTACATTGGAAAATTTCATGACTGCTTGAAATATGCCAGATTATGAGCGCTTAAAGGTGCAAATAGGTCACTGGTGTCGGATCAGAATTCTCGTTCTAAAACGGGCTCTACATTGGAAAATTTCATGACTGCTTGAAATATGCCAGATTATGAGCGCTTAAAGGTGCAAATAGGTCACGGGTGTCTGATCAGAATTTTCGTTCTAAAACTGGCTCTACATTGGAAAATAACCGTGAAATGTAATTGTTGTCTGAAAATTTAATGTTTTGGTAAATGGGTATATGGATCACCTAATTTTTGCAATATGAAGCTTTATACTATTTGTACATGAAGTGCAGATTTTGAATTGTTATGACGCAGCCAGTCAAATGAAATGTCTCAGATGTTTGAAACGAAAATTAGAGAAGTCTTTTGCTCTTTGCTGTCTAACAAGGTGCACACCCGATTCCGAGGTCTTATCGGCTGTGATTTGTGCATGTATGATACTTTGGATATATGAATAATTTCAGCAACACGTGCTACAATATTGGACATTGGGCATTTAAGGCGCTGCGTGTTTATCGGTGTAGGAACAATATTTTGAGGAAAGGTGATATATAATCTCAGAATTGCAGTGTTGAAACATGATTACTGTGAACCGGGACGTAGTCGCCGACAGTCTCCACATGTATGCATTAGATATATTTGTTACATATATATCATAGTGGTATTTTCACATTCTTCAAAAAAAAATTTTATCCAGTAGGACCTGGTTATTAAAGTTAAATATCGGCAGACTTGGAAACTTAGAGCTTAGAAACTGTTCGATCATTGTATGTCGTATTTCCCAAGTAATTTCCATAAAGCTGATAGTACAGCTACTGATTCGATCAGTAAATATGTTATTTCGAAACAAAATGGGGCAACGCCTATAGGATGCAATTACAACATTAGTTCGAAATACCTGGCTAGTTTTAATATGTGAAGTATTAGGCAAAGCTTTTCAAAATATGCCCTTTCCAGGCATGTCCTACGTATCGACTCAGATTTATAAATATTGGTCTGTGCAGCCTAAAAAAATGTTTGATTTGTACAATTTTGTTTGCATTTAGATATTTATGTAAGCTGTTCACAAGGGGCTATATCCTTATGGCATCGATAGGTAACAAAAGATTTTCAGTCTTAGTTGTGCTTTGTTACAGGCGAACCAAGTAGGCAAAAAACTACTAGATAGAAAGCAACAAAAAGGCACGCGTGTCAATTTTACCTGAGTTCCAGAGTAAGGAGACGCACGCAAACTAGAAAATAGATATGCTGGTGTAAGGCGTTAGGAGCTCGTTCGAGGTAGATTAAAATTTTGGCATGACATTCGGTTGTCCCAGTTTAAAATTTTAAACTTCCTTTAGTAGGTTTACTTCCTTTAGTAGGTTTAGCTGAAACACAATAATTGCAGCCCCTAGCCGTGGACCAAATGTGCAGCGATGAGAGACAAGACTCAAAGCATTGCCGGAGAAAAATTCGACATGGACCCACCTCCATAAATTACCTTTTAAGGGGGTGGCAGGGTCAAGTCGAGGTCAACTGGAAGGAGAATCCTGTCTACTACTAAGGAGTGGGCTAAGGTACCTGAACTGAACATATTTCATATAAAAAATAAACACATAAAAGGTATCATAGTCTATATATCATAGATTATATTGTCGCAGTTTTTCTTCTCTTTCACTAACAGGGGCGCAGCACGCGGGGGAGGGGGGCGGAGGGGGACAGGTCCCCCTAGTTACCACAGTGGCGGGACCTCTACAGTGACGTCCCCCATTTATTGTGAAGTTTTGTATTTCTTTTCTGATATCTTTATTTCAGAAATTTACTTATAAACCGAGATTGCAGAGGCCGAATTGCACTCGCTAAGAGCGTTATGGAACAGAAAAATGTCGAAATCGGATACAGCTATTGAAATCCGTGTTTTGTTTTCTTCGTTTTGTACGTGGTGTCAAAATAGGCTGGTTGGGGGAACATCATAAGTTTACTCTTGCATTGCAGTCTTGTTTCTCACGTTTATTTTTTGTAAAATTTTTATGCTTTAGTAGTTGGTTACAAAGCAAAACACTAAAAAATTAGGTACATACAAATAAAGGATCAAGATCCCTCGGTATAGGTATCCCAGGTTCAAAATCACAGGATATTATCAATATCACATATTAAATCTTTATTACATAAAAAATTAATGAGTAACAGGGGCGCACCAAGACGGAGTGGGTAATATCTGAGATGAATTGTTTTTATAACATTGCCAAAGTGTTCTGATCTGTTCCATGATTATTGTGCCGACGTCCGAAAGGCCACGGCAAGTGATCACAGGTACATCAAGGATCCATGTATACGCATATACAATATAATCATACATTTTGGCCAAAACAAGCTACGTGAGATTTCATGACAAGATTCCCAAATAAAATCATATTAAGCATGTATGTGACCTCTAATAGCTTCACTATCATGTCATGCCAGAATTATAAAATCACACCAAATCATAATACATATGTATAATATTGATATAGCTCACACAGAATTGGGGAATTTCATGAAGGCAATAAGAGAATACCCTTGAGTGCAATAATTTAGAACTTAAGTTTCTATAAAGAATTATACGCAAATCTTTCAACAAAGTAAACCAAAATTCATCAATATATATATTCTCGTAAAATTTAGCCGAAATTTCTTGAGTTTTTAATACGTACATGAGCATGGTAGGCAATGTTTTTAAAGCTGAAAATGCTCCAAAAGCGAGCCCTGGAGTACTTGATTTCGCGGTTTTGCATGAACTCTATTGAAAATAACGTGTCCTAAGATTGTTAATTGAAAGTATTGTGCACGAAATTCTAAAGGTAAACCTGTCCGTGACTGCCTGAAAATACAATTCGGTACTTGCTATTGGATTAGAAGAAAATAAACAGTTCCCTGGAGTACTTGATTTCGCGGTTTTGCATGAAATCTATTGAAAATAACGTGTCCTAAGATTGTTAATTGAAAGTATTGTGCACGAAATTCTAAAGGTAAACCTGTCCGTGACTGCCTGAAAATACAATTCGGTACTTGCTATTGGATTAGAAGAAAATAAACAGTTCCCTGGAGTACTTGATTTCGCGGTTTTGCATGAACTCTATTGAAAATAACGTGTCCTAAGATTGTTAATTGAAAGTATTGTGCACGAAATTCTAAAGGTAAACCTGTCCGTGACTGCCTGAAAATACAATTCGGTACTTGGTATTGGATTAGAAGAAAATAAACAGTTCCCTGGAGTACTTGATTTCGCGGTTTTGCATGAACTCTATTGAAAATAACGTGTCCTAAGATTGTTAATTGTTTGTATTGTGCACGAAATTCTAAAGGTAAACCTGTCCGTGACTGCCTGAAAATATAATTCGGTACTTGCTATTGGATTAGAAGAAAATAAACAGTTTTATAACTTAGTATTGAAAGTTGGAAAGTTAGTGCAGAACTGTTCTTTTATACAAAAAACCTTATGAAGTTCCGTTCTATAAATTTTACACTCAAGTTCCCTAAACATTAGCTTACATTTCTGATCTTTCTTCGTAAATTTCTAAGGTCTTTAGATAAGACAATTATATACCATTTAAAATAACAATAGTTCTCTGAAAATAGTAACAATATAAGCGGTCCTGATAGGGAACTGACTTCTACCTAAAGTCAACTTGCAAATTTATTGAGACTTTTGAATGTATTTACGAGTATGCACAATGGTAAATTTTTAAGTGACTTACCTTTCTAAATAGGCAACACTGTTCATCAGAACATCAAGCCGTTAATATTTAAATCTCATCAGGAAAAGTTAACAGACCAAGAGTGGGATTTGTTTATCGACTCAAAATCTGTTTTTCTAAAATTATATGCACAAGAATACTCAGTATTCGCATTTGCACCAATATATCCAACAATATGTAAATCAATTTACACGTGGTCTGCAAAATATTTTCCATCATTTATTTATATGCGTGACGTTAAATGAAAAGTTGCTAATATAAGATCGTTTTATGTTGCATCTGTCATTTCGATTTGTTGAATTGACCCCCACAATGCGAGAGTACACGCCTAGCTAAAATTTTCTCGTTACGCCCAAGTATATATACGTAAGAGAATTTTATTTCAACATAAGAAATACTTGTTACATTTAATGATTCGTTGATACATTAGTACAAAACCAACCATCCGTTACCATAACCGCCACAACCTTTATCGTCTTGTCCAATGCATTGGAACCTGTCAAGTAAATCGCTTTGTGCAACACCCGAAGTTAGGTATTGCCATTTGAGCTGAACCACAATATTAGGTGTTCTGCCTTCGCTCCAATATTTTTCTATTGCAGAAGACTTCGTGTTCAACAGTAAAGTAGCCTGCAACGGTATTTTATATATTCTAATAAAATATGGCCAACCTGATGACCAAATGACAACCTGGTCTTAAATATGACAAAAGGCCAGATGACAAAATGTGATCATTAAATGCGACAAGTGGTCAGATGACAAATCTGATCTTTAAATGTGACAAATATGATCTTTAAATAGGACAAATGGCCAAATGACAAACGTGATCCTTAAATGCGACATATAGCCATATGATAAACATGATTTTAAATACCACATATCGCTCAATAACAAACCAGATCTTTGAATATGACCAATGGCCAGATGAGAAACCTACTTTTTTAATTCACATTAGAAAATGTTTGTCTACATGGAAACGTTATGTCGTCCTAAGTAATAGTGTAACACTATGTACATTATATACAATGGCAAAATTACACAATTACCGTTGGGTTTACCATAGGCAATACCATGCATTAATTTGGCGGAAGGCAGGTTTTAAATCTGTAATTGCTCATCTCAATAATGAACATGCTCGCATGATAGGCTTTTGTTGTAGGCAGGAGGAAGCGTCAACTATAAATCATAAATAGGATGTGACAGCTTCGATATTAAACAAGGTACACCATAAAATTTTCAAAATCAGAAATCAAAACTTAGCAGTTTTACTAAAAATTAACAAAATATAGATAGCTAGTGTTTATTAGATTCACATATATAATATACTGTGTAATTTGAGAAAAAAATTGTTGCAACTCTCGTAATTCAGGAAACGATCGATGGGACCGTTAGACCCATCTTCTTATCCTCGATTCTGACAAAATGTGTTGGTCAAAAAGTTGTGTATCTTATTCAAACGATCATAAAAAATGCAATATTTGTTGACACGAAGTGTGAGTTTCGAGATATTACCAAAAATGCATTTTCTCTCAGTCACCAAAGTTGAGATGGTACCCTCTTTAAAGGGGTCTATCATTCCTTATGGGTGGGTTGCATACTGATAATACCTATAGGGTCTTACATGCCAGTCTATAAGCTATCATGTGCAAAAGCCTTATAAGAATATCTTCGCTTATTCCTGAGATATTTAGAAAAAAACTATCCGGAGAGACAGACGGACAGACGGACGGACACGGTAAAATTTATCAGTTGACATACAAGGAAGTGCTTGCTCGCTTCGGTGGCAGCGCAACCAATGTTCTGATATAGCAGAATGGTATATTCTTAGTGAAATGACTTTACGTTAACATTTTACTAACTTACAAGTTTACGTCCACGTTAATGGACATAACACTGCTGAACTCGTCGTGATAACGGATTTCGTTAGCAGCAGTGTACATGAGAACGACCGTGACATTAATAATAATTGTTTTGCGCGACAGGTACATATTCAACGTCAGGTTTGAATCAAAATCCGTCCGAGTGAGGGTATTTGGTCCAGGTCTCGAACAAATCCTGTGGTACCTTATCGGTAGTTTTCAGCTTTCTATGACGCAAAGCGAATCATTGAGCGAATTTATATTTAAGCGTTCCCAGATTCATCCGAAACTTATTGGAAACGAATAAAAACTGGGTTCGGAACATTGGCCCATGTCAACTTTAGGGGCCGGACATTATAACGTTAGAAAAAAGAACAGCTTAGAGCAGGGGTTCGAGGGGCGGCAGTCCCCCGACTTAGGCTGAGGCTTAGTACATGGCTCATATAGGGAGCTTAGCTTAGGCTAAGGCTTAGGCTTAGTATGTCGAGAACTACATGGCATGCATTATCCTTGGCCCCTAAAGTTGACATGGTCCGGAACATTCAAGGATAATACATTGGTTACAATTACACCTTGTGATGTGAGGCTATATATCCGGGGACTTTGAAACAAGAAAGATGTGTTAAAAATGCGATAAAAACTCTTGGCATGCTCTGAGAGAGCAATACGAGGTTTATAGTGACACCAAATAAGCGTGGCATTGCTGCGGAGTCTGAAACAGAAAGTCGTGCTGTGTCGTGTCATTAAGCTCTGTTTTGGAATTAGTGACAGTAACAGTGAGAGAATTGCAGCAGTACAACCAACCGGCGTATGTCAAAGACCATCAGTCACCCAGTTTTTAAAGGCACTCCCGCCAATAGTTTGACCAGATTGAACTGATTCTGGAAAATGAGGGCAAAAAACACGAAAAATTTGACTTTAGCGCAGTGTTTCGACAGAGATTATCCGTGGTAGCGTTATTAATAGACTTGTGAGGAATTTTTGCTGACAACCGTGACAGGTATATTACTCATTTTGCTGAGATGCACAACAAAAACCTTGATATATTACTTAGTGAACAAGGTCTTGATGATCAGATATCGTGGACAGCATTAAGTATGTTTCAAAAGCTGGCGCCTGACAATGACAGTCTGGTCAAGTTATTTTTCTTCGAAATGCTAACAAACCAGATCAGTAGAGTTTTGGCAACGCCGACGTCCTTTAAAGCAACATTACGGAGGCAGCTGATAAGATGTACACACCAATACAACAGCGAAGACCTAACAACAAATTAACGGCAATGAATTTCTATTTATCACCAATCAGCAAAAACGCCAATTGAACCCGAGTATATATATTTGAAAATCATTAAATAAATTGCACAATTAATGATTTTTGTTGTGAATATCCGAGCAGAAATGCTTGCTAATTAGGCTAGCAGGCAATTTTGGTGCTTAGATCCTTCTATATAGCCACGCTATAGGACGCCCAGCTACGTAATCCCAACGGAAAGCTTTGTTATTTATCAATTTTGGTTCGGTGGGCAACCTGTCTGGAAATATAATCTACCACGATCGCACAGAAACTAGGACATTGTGTTGGAAAAAGCAGGATCTACCTGCGCCAGCAGAGCAAACCTAAACAGAATCAAGGTTGCGTAATGTTAGTTATAGAACTAATAATGTATTGTACCGAAGTAAAATATTAAAGTAATGCTATTAACGCAATGGTCTCAACGCAGCATCTAGTATCCAGTATCTAGTTGTATGCTAAAACAAAAAATTTTATAAATTATTGTTAAGTTTTTGCCATACATGTATACACGGAAGGCTTTTACTACGTTCTACGATGGCATATATTGAAACTTGCAACGAAACTATGATAAATTAATTTCAGCAATTTATATATACATCTTAGCAGCGTTTTAATCTTAATATTAAATTCTTCAATAAGTCAATTTACCAGCTTATATATGCTGTTTTTTAGGTCACAAAGCTAAATGCTTTAGTAACGGTTATCAATGGCGTAAAACTCTGATACAATCAAGACATATAGCGCGGTAGCTTATGACTGACAGCTATAGAAGCAAGAAAGCTGTGAATGCAAGTTTGCTTTTTGGAACCGTTTGATTCCAGTACATTGTGGAGCGTATGTTTTTGCAACGTAAAATGTCATTTTTCATGTTTCGTGAAACCATGTCGTTGTATATAGGAAATCACTACGAATACTAGAATACGTTAATTCAAGCGTTAATTACATTAACCTTCAACTCTTGAACAAATCAGAAGGCTTTGAGAAATTGCCTGATTTTAGCTTGATCGTCATAAATGATTTCTGTATTTAAACTAAAAACCATGGAAGAAACATTAGTTGGTGTATGCAGTCTGCTAAGTCTTTAATATAGTTTAGAGCATAGGTGCGAACAGCAGGCAGGAGATTAAATTCCTAAGCAATATATAATCGCTCGTACGCTCCGCACCCCAACCTCCTCCTCCCCGCAATGACCTTCTAGCTCCCTAAGCACGCGGACCTTGAGTACCAATCAATGAATGCCGTATATCTAAATTATATCTTTACCCACCACGTCACTAAAACATGATAGTTCACCGCATAAACATAAAACATGATTTATTTAGTCGTCAAACGTACGTTAATGTCATAACATCCAGGAAATTTCAAGTATGGTATTTCATGGAACCCATGAAGCTTAAAATCGAAATTAACCATTTCCATCGGCTGCTCTGCTTCATGCTCTGAAATTAACGGACCATTATAATCCATAGTAGCGTTGGAAAAATTTAATTGCACCAGTAGTGGCCTTTCAAATTACTTGACTGGGAACTTTTCCTTTAGCCCCCAATCCGGATTTGCTCAATTTTAAAGTTACTGCGATACTTTTGGTACCATTCGATTCAACTCGATGAGCTGGTTCAGCGAATCATCATCTCGGTCGGTTTTATGACATTTTTTCGATTTTTTACTATCCAGTGTCCCGGAGTCCCCCTTGGTACTCAGGATTTTAGGAATTTTTTTCTCGATAAATGTATAATTTAATTTACCATTAAAACCGAGATAACGACCTCTGTCGAACTGTGACTATATTAGCGCAATCCGTTCATGGGGTAAACGACAACGACTTAGGCGTAGACTAAGGCTTAAGCTTAGTCTTAGGCTTACCCAAAGCCTAAGTCGTTACACCATGAACCGATTGCGATGATTTTTTCGACTCAGCTCGTTATCGCGATTCCAATGATATATAAAATGCTACATTTATCGAGAAAAGAAATTTTTTTTTTCGAAAATTTTGGGCAGCATGGCGGGAGCGAACCCATTGGGAACTGAAAAAAAATTGTCGTAAAAATGGCCAGAAAATGAATAATTTCTGAACCCGCTCATCGAGCTGAATCGCACTGTGCCAAAATTATCGTTGTAACTGGAAAACTGACCAAATTCCGCCTGGGGGAAGGCTAAAGGAAACGACCCTTGATTACCATAAGTCACAGTTGGTGATTAAAATCACGAATATAGCTACATAACAGATCTGAGAAGGATTATTTAACGTTCTCAGAGCTGCTATATAGCGGATAGAATCATAGTTAGCGAAATGACATGTTTATTAGCAAATTTAATACCTAAACTGCTTCGTTTTAAAATAAGCATCGGCCTGAAATGGCTCATAGGTAGAACATTACCTTACATATGTTGCGATAGTGCAATATACTTACCTAACTCCATCTTGTCAGTTGTTTTCCAACCTAAGAACCCAGCTCGGGAATACCCACATAGTATATATATATATTGTCATTGAGCATAGAAATCGACATATAAATGAAACCTTTCCGTTGAATAAATCATTGATTGTGTAAATGTCGTCAACTACATGCTATAGCTGTGACCGCTGGGTAAACTGGTGCTGAATCTATCTAAGCATTTAAAAGAGATTTGCTCAATAAAGTTTCAGTAATACTGTTTATATATTCTATGTTAAACTGTTGCGACATAAAAATGGTTTTCCAAAATTCATTACAAACTAGGCTCTTGATAAATCTTAGAGCCTTTTGAAAACATCAACTTTGCTCGTTGTTTTTGCCACGGTGAACTCAAATTATATATCAAAAACTACAAGCCCTTAGCCAGAGCAACTAAGCAGAAGAGGCTTAAGAAATTTAAGGGGTTAAATTTGGGTTATATGCATAGCAAAGCATATGTGACAGTTTATTCCATCACAGCAGGTCGGAATTTAACAGCTGTGGCCAGCCCTCATCCCCGTAGTAGCTACGGGCCAGAAAAGGTACCCTGAAATACCGTTTCCTTCCAACAAACTAATGTCGAAAAATAATACAACGTACTACATAATGACGTAATTCGTGGTATGACGTAAAATTCGGTAGTCTTAAAACCGTTGTCACGTCTATGCTTTTTACAATTTTGTATGTATCGTGTCTCGGCAGTACTCCAGTTATTTTGCAATTTCTTGAGTCTTGGCTTACGGCAGTCAGTGCCGCTAACATAACAGCGGCTATATTTTGAGCAAAATCCATTCAAGGCCAATATAACAAGTGTTGTACTAATAGTTGGAATCATTCGGCACAAAATAGTAATATATTCTATTCAGATATTAGGTGTTTGCTATTTAATATTTTTATTAGTTAATAATTGTTCTTATATTGTACTTCATGAGATACCAATATTACATTTCTGCGGAATAAATACCATGCTGTAAAAAGCCAATTGCTCCTATGCGTGAGTGGCAAACTGAGTTTCTTCAAATAGCGTTTAACTGTACATAAATTGCTATTTTTACCGGTGGGTTTACCCTAGATAATAGCAGCCATTAATTAGTTACTCTGCTGCTGAGCAGACTTTAAGTAAACTAAACAGCTGCTGCAGCAATCGTTATGGTTTTTCAGTAGTTAAACAAACTGGAAAGTCGTATTGGCCGGAATATAAAGGATGATCCAAATCGGTCTTCTAAAAGTGGAAAGTTTTTGCAGACTCTAACCGCAAAATATGGGTAGGTAGTTTTCCTTGCGTGGCCGAGTGGTCTACCGCACTGTCGTACAATACTAGTCCAGAAGGTGCGTGTTCAACTCCACTCGGTACCTGAATTTTTTATATTTGACGTCGTTTTTGTTCCAAGCAAATATTAAATGGTGCTCCTAAAATATAAAATAATTATGGGACTAACACGGCACTAAGAAAAGGTGATTGCAGTATTTGCTATTTCGTTTATTCTATTGATTAACGATGAATTTATATGCCAAAGTCGAAACTATGCAGGTTCACAAATATTATCGAGCAGAACTATAGAAGCATAGATCACAATATAACAGGCTTCAGGTTGAACCTATGTCCACAAACTTGTAAAAACCCAACGTTCGGTGCGAACCATCTAGTTGTCTGTATGTGTCAAACACAACCCTTCACTTGCTTAAAGTATTTTCGATATTTTTTAATTATAACGGGAAATAGTTATAATAATTAATTATTAATTATAATAACGTATAATAATTATAATTAATTGTTATATCTAATTTTGTATCTAGCTTTGTGTCTGCGTTTTTTCTTTGACTAAATATTACCACAAAACCGACAATAATTGCAAAAACGGTGATTATGGTTATAGAGATCCGCAAACTTTAAGTCTTCCCACAATTGAATACCACTATATAAAACGATTTTATCATGGAGAGCTAAAATTTTGCTACCGAGTATTTTTTGGTAGAGCGGTTGTTTTCGAACTCTTAGCCAAAAATTAGCGGAACCGTGAAATTTGAAATTTTGAAACTGTTGATTAGGATGTTATTCTTCCTTGTTGTTGGTGCACGATAAGCGTGCAGTGTTATTTATCGTGTCACAGGCGCTGGACTCTTGGTTTCAAGCTCACAGTGGGTGCGCCACTGAGTTCAGAAATTGCGAGTTGCCGTAAAATAGTTAACACTATTAATATCGGGAAATTTGACACCGAATGTCGTCAGATAATGCATTTTTTGTAGATTAGCTAAATGTATTATAGGTAGCTGTCTATTTGGCGTCCATTAAATATCATAAAATCTCAACAGTGTGACCGGGTCTTTTGCTTCGAAAATAGCTGGTGTCAAGAAATCTCAGCGAAGATGAAAGGATTATTTACCCCGCACGCCGGAAATGTCGTAAAATCTCCAACGTGGTAACTCATTTCACTTGCCTGATGTGATGCATTACAGACCTTCTGATTTATAACAAGAGTCATAAAATTAGAATAGTTATGAGCGTATTATTTTGGCCGCATCGTTCAAATGCCATTAAGTATCAAGCATGATGAAGAGATTTGGCCCCTCCCAAGAAGTTGTAAAATCTCTACAGTTATGAAATACCGGAGCAGCTCGGTCGGCGAACTCCAAAATACTGTAGATGGCCCAAGTTTTACGCCAGCTCCTTCTTGTAAAAGAGATAGGGGATTATACCCGCTGAGGATCGGACCCTCCTTGAAAGTCGCTGATCAACCTTGGGAGGTATCCTGAATATCCTTGAGGCTCCGCACCCTACACCTCCCCGTAAGTCGACGCCGCGCGGGAAATTAAATCCGTAACATTGGCAGAATGAGCAGATTGGGCGAATTTGGCAATAGTTAGGGCAAAATTGGTAATCCGGGTGCGGTCCCCTTGTCCGAGCGTTTCTGAACAAGCAAGCTACTGAAGATCCTAAGCATCCCTGAGCTAAATCGGTTCGAACCGAAGCAAATGGAATTGCTAACCAGCTGGGCCTGGTTGAATGTTAAATGTTTCGGGCCGAGCCAAGCCAGGTAAAATTAGCGTTGAGCTGAGTCGATCTGAACCTGTCAATTTCGGCGCGTTCTCGCTTCGACTGTGCACCAGTAACTCAGTTACAGCGGAATCTTTTTGTTTACATTACAAAGCTGTGTACTATTATTGTTATGACGACTGTCTGTCGTACTCAAATCCTGATCCCTTACTGAGCTGTGATGATCTAACATTTTACAAAAAAATGTGAAAGCAACAGTATTCAACGATCTAGCATGACTAAACAGCTGGCGATTGAAACTTGAAACGAAACCTCCTTGCTGAATATATACATTTCTTGGCCAATGTCGCTTTTGGGTTGCTGTCAAAAAGTCCATTACGGCTTAGTCCGTTACGGCAACATCAGTATTACACTTGGTGAAAGGCTGAGGCTTTGTATATCAAAAAAGTGAAGATTAAGATGAATAACGACGTACATAAGCATGGTTCAATCTTATAATACTGACATTTCATATATTTAAATTCAAAATCTCATGTTTCATAACCTTGCGACCGCATATATAAATATAACACACTTGCAGCGCCCTATGGCACGTCAATCATTAGTACACTCAACAGAATAATGTTCTTCAAAATGCAATGTGAAGTGTGCAATCCTGAAGTGTGTAAAGACAATCGTAACAATATTGCACAGCAGTAAAGCCCGTAAGCAAAAGGATCCCAGCTTTATTTCCAAGTTACGACTCTTTATATATCTCTCTTACAAGCTCGCACATTCATAACAATAAAGTATTCGGCCATTGTATCAAATTTAGATTTGGTTCTTTCAAACGAAATTCAAAAATCAGTATCACCATTGTCTCAAAAGCACTTTAGCAGGGAATAACCGGAACCGGAATCAGCAACCGGAACCGTTCATTTAAACCGGATCCGGAACTGGGTCTTCGAAACTTATATATAGTAAAACAGAAGAAGGAAGAAATGAAGCTCTAGTGGATTTAAATGTATGGAAAATAACTTTTGCTTTAAACTTAATTTACAGCGATAGCATAATTGTCTTTCTGAAACTTTAACGATGCTAAGGAAGCTAATAATTTTTATTAAGCGATCATTATGTCGGTTTTTGGACACACAGAGCAAAACATGTTTTCCACTATGCGCCCTTGCGTATACTGCGTCAAATTCAATGTGCTTACAACGCATGGAGCGTAGAATAAACACTTTCGCCCTGTCTCCAGTCACTTCCCTTTACTACACTTTCGTCTGTTACATGTTGTTCTGTAGAAAACATGAAATTATTGGTTTATATGTGTCTAAGAGAAAATAATTGAAGGTAATTTTTTGATCAGTGGTCAGAGACGCTGTTTAGGCTAGTGTTGGAGTAACAGTGCCCGTCAGTTAGATCATAATGATAACTTTCTAATCAGAATGCTATAAATGAGACAAGCTGTGATACTGCTCGCACAGTTCAAAAAAATACAGTCCATTGCAAGGAAAGCAGTTTCTGTCTGCGTTGCAGGTAACGTTACTTTACTTAAATGTAGACTGATTTACAAATGCTACAAGCGCACTATCTGGTGCTTGACGCAATTTATGTTAGCCAAGCTTATGCTAAATACTTCTACGTAATCCATACTCTGTTACAGAGTTGGACCAGTTCAATTCGAACATACCCCGCAGACTTCTGAATGTGTAAAATAGCTGCTACAATCATCGACCTGGCTTTGTTTTGTTAAAAAGTCCTACAGGTTTAGATGAAATATTCCTACTGGAATTATGCGCCCTACTTACATTTCACACGGCAAATTGCTGAATAAATCTTTTCTTTTGCTTGGTCGTATTGAAACTTGGTCATTCTATATATGGGCCTACAGCCCGTATATATGTATAATACATATGTTTGAGCCAAAGATGAAGCAAAAATGTGGAAAATTTCAAACAAAATTTTATACCGGAATTCCGGTTCAGCAACCGGAACACGATTTTCGCCGGAACCGGAATTCCGGTTACTACTTGCAATTCAGCTATTTGCATCAGCAAAATATTTGCCCGTGTTAGCCTTTTTAGCATACGAATTTGTGTAACGTGCAATCGTTTACAAAGCTGAGCCGGGGCAAGGAATTGAGCCTAGGCTACATGGGTGCAGGCGACGTACGCAAACCCTTGAGCTATAAACTAGTTATTCTGTGTTTTGAGGAACCTGGGAAAGATAATGAATAGCAACAGATTTGCCATCGAATATTTAGAACGCATCGCTACAGACCGCCGTATCGCAGTGCTCGCTGTTTCTGCTTTGATAGCAGTAGTGGGTATCAGTAATGGATAATGAGTAACTAATGAGGAAGATCATATTTCGACTGAAAAATTTGTTTTTTAAAGTAGTCAAATAAATCTCCTTATTTGTTTAAACTGGCTTTGAGATTTATAATCCAAGTAAAATATTTAATACAACTTTTAAGCGTAACTGGTTGTTCATCGATTGAAACCATACCGGAACCGGAACTCCGGTTTAAAAATTTTGTTTGAAATTTTCCACATTTTTGCTTTATCTTTGGCTCAAACATATGTATTATACATATATACGGCCCATATATAGAATGATCCAGTTCCAATACAACCAGGCAAAAGACAAGATTAATTCAGCAATTTGCCATGTGAAACGTAAGTAGGGCGCATAATTTCGCAGGAATCTTTCATCTTGACCTGCAGGAATTTGTTAACAAAACAAAGCCAGGTTGATGATTGTAGCAACTATTTTACACATTCAGAAGTCTGCGGGGTATGTTCGAGTTGAACCGGTCCAACTCGGTAACAGAGTATGGATTACGTAGAAGTACTTAGCGTAAGCTTGGCTAACATAAATTGCGTCAAGCACCAGCCAGTGCGCTTGTGATATTTGTAAATCAGTCTACATTGAAGTAAAGCAACGTTATCTGCTTTCTTGGCAATGAACTGTCACTATGTTTTGAACTGTGCGAGAAGTATCCCAGCTTGTCTCATTTATAATATTCTGATTAGAAAGTTATCATTATGATCTAACTGACAGGCACTGTTAGTCCAACACTAGCGTAAACAGTGTCTCTGACCACTGATCACAATTACCTTCTATTATTTTCTCTTATAACCATATACCCCAATAATTTCAAGTTTTCTACAGCGCAACATGTAACGATCGTATGTGTAGTAAAGGAAGGCGACTGGAGACAGGGCGAAAGTGTTGTAAGTAAGAATTCTACGCTCCATGCGTTGTGAGCACATTGAATTTGACGCAGTATACGCAAGGGCGTATAATGGAAGACATCTTTTGCTCTGTGTGTCCAAAAAACCGACATATTGATCGATAAATAAACATTATTAGCTTCCGAAAGGCAATTATGCTATCGCAATACACTAAGTTTAACGTTAAACTTATTTTTAATACATTTTAAATCTATACCTTCATTTTTTCCTTCATATGTTTTACTACATATAAGTTTCGAAGACCAGGTTCCGGTTCCGGTTTAATGTTGTTCCCGGTCTGCTTATTTGTCTTCCGGTCATCCCCGCTAAAATGCTTTTTAATACTGTGATACTGATTTTTGAATTTCGTTTGAAAGAACCAAATCTAAATTTGATAAATAAACAAATGGCCGAATACCTATTGTGTTACCAACGTGCCAGCTTGTACAGATAAGAATGAACTTGGAGAAGCGGATCCTTTTGCTTATGGGTTGACCCCTGCTCGCTATATTTACCATTGTCTTTACACACTTCACTATTGTATACTTCACATTGCATTTGTAAGAACATTAATCCCGTCTAGTGTAATCAACCATTGACGTGCCATAGGGTGCTGAAAGTGCGTCACACTCGATATGCGGTCAAAGGTTATGAAACATGAAGATTTTGATTTTAAATATATGAAATGTCAACAATGAAGAAACATTTATGATGTGCTGACGTACGGTCATCCATCTTAATCTTCACTTTTTGATATACAAAGCCTCAGCCTTTGACCAAGTGTAATACTGATGTTGCCGCAACGGACTAAGCGAAATGGACTTTTTGACAGCAACCCAAAAGCGACATTGGCCAAGAAATGTATATATTCAGCAAGGAGGTTTCGTTTCAAGTTTCAATCGCCAGCTGTTTAGTCATGCTAGATCGTTGAATACTGTTGCTTTGACATTTCTTTGTAAAATGTTAGATCATCACAGCTCAGTAAGGGATCAGGATTTGAGTATGACAGACAGTCGTCATAACAATAATAGTACACAGCTTTGGAATGTAAACAAAAGTATTCCGCTGTAACTGAGTTACTGGTGCACAGTCGAAGCGAGAACGCGCCGAAATTGACAACTTCAGTATCTATTACAGCTCAGCGCTAGATTCAGTTGGCTCTGGCTCGGCCCGAAACATTTAACATTCAACCAGGCCCAGCTGGTTAGCAATTCCATTTGCTTCGGTTCGAACCGATTTAGCTCAGGGATGGGGAGGGTCTTGAGTAGCTGGCTTGTTCATAAACGCTTGGGAGAGGGGACGCAATCGCACCTTGTTTACAAAATTTGCCTGAACTATTGCCAAATTCGCCCAATCTGCTCATTCTGCCAATGTTACGTATTTAATTTCCCGCGTGGTGTCGACTTACGGGGAGGTGGGAGGCGGTGAGCTCCAAGGGATATTCAGCAAGCACCTCCGAAGGTTGATCAGCGACTTTCAAGGAGGGTCCGAATCTCAGTGAAGATAATCCCCCTATCCTCTTTTGACAAAAGAAGGAGCTGGCGTAAAACTTGGGCCATTTACAGTATTTTGGAGTTCGCCGACCGAGCTGCTCCGGTATTTCATAACTGTAGAGATTCTCCAACTTCTTGGGCAGGGCCAAATGCCTCTTCATCATGCTTGATACTTAATGGCATTTGAACGATGCGGCCAAAATAATACGCTCATAACTATTGTTTTATTTTATGACTCTTGTTATAAATCAGAAGGTCCGTACTTGATCAAATGCAGGCAAGTGAGTTAGTTAACGACGTTGGAGATTTTACGACATTTCCGGCGTGGCGTGGGTAAAATAATCCTTTCATCTTCGCTGACAATTCTATGACACCAGCTATTCCAAGCAAAAGACCCGGTTGACACCGTTGAGATTTTATCATATTTAATGGACGCCAAATAGACAGCTACCTATAATACATTTAGCTAATCTACTTTTAAATTTTATTATCTGACGACATTCGGTGTCAAATTTCCCTAGATTAAAAGTGTTAACTATTTTACGGCAACTCGCAATTTTGAACTCAGTGGCGCACCCACTGTGAGCTTGAAACCAAAAATCCAGCGCCTGTGACACTATAAATAACACCTGCACGCTTATCGTGCACCAACAACAAAGGAAGAATAACATCCTAATCAACAGTTTCAAAATTTCAAATTTCACGGTTCCGCTAATTTTTGGCTAAGAGTTCGAAAACAACCGCTCTACCAAAAAATACTCGGTAGCAAAGTTTTAGCTCTCCATGATAAAATCGTTTTATATAGTGGTATTCAATTGTGGGAAGACTTAAAGTTTGCGGATCTCTATAACCATAATCACCGTTTTTGCAATTATTGTCGGTTTTGTGGTAATATTTAGTCAAAGAAAAAACGCAGACACAAAGCTAGATACAAAATTAGATATAACAATTAATTATAATTATTATACGTTATTATAATTAATATTAATTATTATAACTATTTCCCGTTATAATTAAAAAATATCGAAAATACTTTAAGCAAGTGAAGGGTTGTGTTCTGACATACAGACAACTAGATGGTTCGCACCGAACGTTGGGTTTTTACAAGTTTGTGGACATAGGTTCAACCTGAAGCCTGTTATATTGTGATCTATGCTTCTATAAATAGTTTTGCTTGATAAATATTTGTGAACCTGCATAGTTTCGACTTTGGCATATAAATTCATCGTTAATCAATAGAATAAACGAAATAGCAAATACTGCAATCACCTTTTTCTTAGTGCCGTGTTAGTCCCATAATTATTTTATATTTTAGGAGCACCATTTAATATTTTTGCTTGGAACAAAAACGACGTCAAATATAAAAAGTTCAAGGTACCGAGTGGAATTGAACACGCACCTTCTGGACTAGTATTGTACGACAGTGCGGTAGACCACTCGGCCACGCAAGGAAAACTACATAATCCAACATACTCTTCTGGTTAGAGTCTGCAAAAACTTTCCACTTTTAGAAGACCGATTTGGATCATCCTTTATATTCCGGCCAATTCAACTTTCCAGTTTGTTTAACTACTGAAAAACCATAACGATTGCTGCAGCAGCTGTTTTAGTTTACTAAAGTCTGCTCAGCAGCAGAGTAATGAATTAATGGCTGCTATTATTGAGGTAAAACCACCGGTAAAAATAGCAATTTATGTACAGTTAAACGCTATTTGAAGAAACTCAGTTTGCCACTCACGCATAGGAGCAATTGGCTTTTTACAGCATGGTATTTATTCCGCAGAAATGTAATATTGGTATCTCATGAAGTACAATATAAGAACAATTATTAACTAATAAAAATATTAAATAGCAAACACCTAAAATACTGAATACAAGATATTACTATTTTGTGCCGAATGATTCCAACTATTAGTACAACACTTGTTATATTGGCCTTGAATGGATTTTGCTCAAAATATAGCCGCTGTTATGTTAGGTGCACTGACTGCCGTAAGCCAAGACTCAAAGAATTGCAAAATAACTGAAGTACTGCCTATGATACATACAAAATTGTAAAAAGCATAAAAGATGTGACAACGGTTTTAGTACTACCGAATTTTACGTCATACCACGAATTACGTCATTATTTAGGACGTTGTATTATTTTTTCGACATTAGTTCGTTGGAAGGAAACGGTATTTCAGGCCACCTCTTATTAAGCCCCTAAATGACTTACGGGGACTAGGGCTGGCCACAGCTGTTAAATTCCGACCTGCCGCGATGGAATAAACTGTCACATATGCTTTGCTATGCATATACCCCAAACCCACCCTTAAAATCTCGAAAGCTCTTCGTTCTTAGTTGCTCTGGCTAAGGGCTTGTAGTTTTTTGTATATAATTTGATGCACCGGAAAAACAACGAGCAAAGTTGATTTTTCAAAAGGCTCTAAGATTTATCAAGAGCCTAGTTTGTAATGAATTTTGGGAAAACCATTTTTATGTCGCAACAACTTAACATAGTAATATAAAAACAATAATTATGTTTCTTTATCTAGCAAATCTCTTTTAAATGCTTAGATAGATTTTACACCAGTTTACCCAGCGGTCACAGCTATAGCATGTAGTTGACGACATTTACACAATCAATGATTTATTCAACGGAAAGGTTTCATTTATATGTCGATTTCTATGCTCAATGACAATATATATATATACTATGTGGGTATTCCCGAGCTGGGTTCTTAGGTTGGAAAACAACTGACAAGATGGAGTTAGGTAAGTATATTGCACTATCGCAACATATGTAAGGTAATGTTCTACCTATGAGCCATTTCAGGCCGATGCTTATTTTAAAACGAAGCAGTTTAGGTATTAAATTTGCTAATAAACATGTCATTTCGCTAACTATGATTCTATCCGCTATATAGCAGCTCTGAGAACGTTAGAATACCCCTTTCTAGATCTGTTATGTAGCTATATTTGTGATTCTCTAATTACCAACTGTGACTTATGGTAATCAAAAGGTCGTTTCCTTTAGCCTTCCCCCAGGCGGAATTTGGTCAGTTTTCCGGTTACAACGATAATTTTGGCACAGTGCGATTAGCTCATGAGCGGGTTCAGAAATTATTCATTTTCTGGCCATTTTTAAAGTCGAACAATTTTTTTTCAGTTCCCAATGGGTTCGCTCCCGCCATGCTGCCCAAAATTTTCGAAAAACTTCTTTTCTCGATAAATGTAGCATTTTATATATCATTCAAACCGCGATAACGAGCTGAGTCGAAAAAATCATCGCAATCGGTTCATGGTGTAACGACTTAGGCTTTGGGTAAGCCTAAGACTAAGCTTAAGCCTCAGTCTACGCCTAAGTCGTTGTCGTTTACCCTATTAAGGTCGGATTGCGCTAATATAGTCTACAGTTTGACAGAGGTCGTTATCTCGGTTTTAATGGAAAATTAAATTATACATTTATCGAGAAAAAAATTCCTAAAATCCTGAGTACCAAGGGGGACTCCGCAACACTGGATAGAAAATCGAAATCATAGAACCAATTATATTACTATTGCTAATCAGCTCATCGAGTTCAAGAATCCAATGGTACCAAAGATTGATAAACTTTAAAATTGAGCAAATCCGGATTGGGGGCTAAAGGAAAAGTTCCCAGTCAAGTAATTTGAAAGGCCACTACTGGTGCAATTAAATTTTTCCAACGCTACTATGGATTATAATGGTCCGTTAATTTCAGAGCATGAAGCAGAGCAGCCGATGGAAATGGTTAATTTCGATTTTAAGCTTCATGGGTTCCATGAAATACCATACTTGAAATTTCCTGGATGTTATGACATTAACGTACGTTTGACGACTAAATAAATCATGTTTTATGTTTATGCGGTGGACTATCATGTTTTAGTGACGTGGTGGGTAAAGATATAATTTAGATATAAGGCATTCATTGATTAGTACTCAAGGTCCGCGTGCTTAGGGAGCTAGAAGGTCATTGCTGGGAGGAGGAGGTTGGGGTGCGGAGCGTACGAGCGATTATATATTGCTTAGGAATTTAATCTCCTTCCTCCTGTCCGCACCTATGCTAAACTATATTAAAGACTTAGCAGACTGCATACACCAACTAATGTTTCTTCCATATGGTTTTTAGTTTAAATACAGAAATCATTTATACGATCAGTCAAAAACCAGGCACCTTCTCAAAGCCTTCTGATTTGTTCAATAGTTGAAGGTTAATGTAATTAACGCTTGAATTAAATTATTCTAGTATTCGTAGTGATTTCTGATAGAACAACGACATGGTTTCACGAAACACTAAAAATGCACATTTTACGTTGCAAAAACATATGCTCCATAATGTACTGGAATCAAACGGTTCCAAAAAGCAAACTTGCATTCACAACCTTCTTGGCTTCTATAGCTGTCATAGTCATAAGCGTAATCGCGCTATATGTCTTTATTGTACCAGAGTTTTACGCCATTGATAACCGTTACTAAAGCATTTAGCTTTGTGACCTAAAACAGCATATATAAGCTGGATCGACGTATTGAAGAATTTCAATATTAAACTAAAACGCTGCTAAGATGTATATATACAACCGCTGAAATTAATTTATCATAGTTTCTGTTGCAGTTTCAATATATGCCATCGTAGAACGTAGTAAAAGCCTTCCGCGTATACATGTATGGCAAAAGTAAACGTAATTTATAAAAATTTTTTGTTTTAGCATACAACTAGAACTAGATGACTAGACGCCGCGTCTAAAAATACCATTGTGTTAATAGCATGACTTTAAATATTTTACTTTGTTACAATACATTATTAGTTTTATAACGAACATTACGCAACCTTGATTCTGTTTAGGTTTGCTCTGCCTGGCGCAGGTAGATCCTGCTTTTTCCAACACACTGTCCTAGTTTCTGTGCGATCGTGGTAGATTATATTTCCATACAGGTTGCCCACCTAACTAAAATTGATAAATAACTAAGCTTTCCGTTGGGATTACGTAGCTGGGCGTCCTATAGCGTGGCTATATAGAAGGATCTAAAGCACCTAAAATTGCCTGCTAGCCGAATTAGCAAGCATTTCTGCCTGGAGTATTCACAACAAAAATCATTAATCGTGCAATTTATCTAATGATTTTCAAATATATATAACTGGGTTCAATTGGCGTTTTTTATTGGTGATAAAATAGAAATTCAATTGCGGTTAATTTGTTGTTAGATCTTTGCTGCTTGTATTGTGTGTACATCTTATCAGCTGCCTCCTTAATGTTCGGCTTTAAAGGACGTTGGCGTTGCCAAAACTCACTTATCTGTTTTGTTAGCATTTCGAAGAAAAATAACTTGACCATACTGTCATTGTCAGGCGCCAGCTTTTGAAACATACTGGATGCTGTCCATGATATCTGATCATCAAGAACTTGTTCACTAAGTAATATATCAAGGTTTTTGTTGTACATCACAAAATGAGTAATATACCTGTCACGGTTGTCAGCAAAAATTCCTCACAAGTCTATTAATAACGCTACCACGGATAATCTCTGTCGAAACACTGCGCTAAAGTCAAATTTTTCGTGTTTTTTGGCCTCATTTTCCAGTATCAGTTCAATCTGGTCAACCATTGGCGGGCGTGCCTTTAAAAACTGGGTGACTGATGGTTTTTTACATATGCTTGTTGGTTGTACTGCTGGGATTCTCTCACTGTTACTGTCACTAATTCCAAAAACAGAGCTTAATGACACGACATATCACGATTTTCTGTTTCAGACTCCGCAGCAATGCCACGCTTATTTGGTGTCACTATAAACCTCGAATTGCTCTCAGAGCATGCCAAGAGTTTTTATCGCATTTTTAACACATTTTTCTTGTTTTAAAGTCCCCTGATATATAGCCTCACATCACAAGGTGTAATTGCAACCTATGTATTATCCTTTAATGTTCCCGGACCATGTTAACTTTAGGGGCCAAGGATGATGCATGCCATGTAATTCTCGACATACTAAGCCTAAGCCTTAGCCTAAGCTAAGCTCCCTATATTAGCCATGCATGAAGCCTCAGCCTAAGTCGGGGTGCTGCCGCCCCTCGAACCCCGCTCTAAGCTGTTCTTTTTTCTAACGTTATAATGTCTGGCCTCTAAAGTTGATATGGGCCACTGTTTCGAACCCAGTTTTTATTCGTTTCCAATAAGTTTCGGATGAATCTGGGAACGCTTAAATAGAAATTTGCTCAATGATTCGCTTTGCGTCATAGAAAGCTGAAAACTACCGATAAGGTGTCACAGGATTTGTTCTAGACCTGGACCAAGTACCCTCACTCGGACGGATTTCGATTGAAACCTATGTTGAATATGTACCTGTCGGGCAAAACAATGACTAATTTAATGTCACGTCTTTTTCTCATGTACACTGCTGCTAACGAAATCCGTTATTGATGATGAGTTTCAGCAGTGTTATGTCCATCTAACGTGGACGTAAACTTATAAGTTAGTAACCAGTTAATGTAAAGTCATTTCACGAAGAATATACCATTCTGCTATATCAGAACATTGGTTGCGCTGCCACCGAAGCTAGCAAACAATTTTCTTGTATGTCAACTGATAAATTTTACTGTGTTTGTCTGTCTGTCCGTCTGTTTCTCCGCATAGTTTTTTTCTAAATATCTCAGGAATAAGCGAAGAAATATCTTATAAGGCTTTTGCACATGATAGCTTATAGACTGGCAAATAAGACCCTATAGGTATTATCAGTATGCAACCCACCCATAAGGAAATGATAGACCCCTTTAAAGAGGTAACTATCTCAACTTTGGTGACTGATAATTACGGCATCAATAGTAAAATATCTCGAAACTCACACTTCGTGTCAACAAATATTGCATTTTTTATGATCGTTTGAATAAGATACACAACTTTTTGACCAACACATTTTGTCAGAATCGAGGATAAGAAGATGGGTTTGAACTGGTTTCATCTATCGTTTCCTAAATTACGAGAGTTGCAACAATTTTTTTCTCAAATTACACAGTATATTATATATGTGAATCTAATAAACACTAGCTATCTATATTTTGTTTAATTTTTAGTAAAACTGCTAAGTTTTGATTTCTGATTTTGAAAATTTTATGGTGTACCTTGTTTAATATCGAAGCTGTCACATCCTATTTATGATTTATAGTTGACGCTTCCTCCTGCCTAATACAAAAGCCGATTCATGCGAGCATGTTCATTATTGAGATCAGCACGTTACAAGATTGAAAACCTGCCTTCCGCCAAATTAATGCAAGCTAAAATTGGCCTCATGGTAAACCCAACGGTAATTGTGTAATTTTGCCATTGGATATAATGTACATAAAGTCAGCCACTATTACTTAGGGCGATCATAACGTCTTCCATGTAGACAAACATTTCCCAACGTGAATTAAAAAAGTAGGTTTCTCATCTGGCCATTGGTCATATTCAAAGATCTGGTTTGTTATTGAGCGATATGTGGTATTTAAAATCATGTTTATCATATGGCTATATGTCGCATTTAAGGATCAGGATAATTTGTCATTTGGCCATTTTGTCCGATTGAAAGATCATATTTGTCACATTTAAAGTATCAGATTTTGTCATCTGACCACTTGTCGCATTTAATGATCACATTTTGTCATCTGGCCTTTTGTCATATTTAAGACCAGGTTGTCATTTGGTCATCAGTATTGCGTTATCTCATTAGAATATATAAAATACCGTTGCAAGGTTATCTGACTGTTGAACACGAAGTCTTCTGCAATAGAAAAATATTGGAGCGAAGGCAGAACACCTAATATTGTGGTTCAGCTCAAATGTTAATACCTAACTTCGGGTGTCCCACACAAGCAATTTACTTTACAGGTTCAGATGCATTGGACAAGACGATATAAAGGTTGTGGCGGTTATGGTAACGGATGGTTGGTTTTGTACTAATGTATCAACGAATCATTAAATGTAACAAGTATTTCTTATGTTGAAATAAAATTCTCTTACGTATATATACTTGGGCGTAACGAGAAAATTTTAGCTAGGCGTGTACTCTCGCATTGTGGGGGTCAATTCAACAAATCGAAATGACAAATGTATCATAAAACTATCTTATATTAGCAACTTTTCATTTAACGTCACGCATATAAATAAATGATGGAAAGATATTTTGTAGACCACGTGTAAATTGATTTACATATTGTTGGATATATTGGTGCAAATGCGAATACTGAGTATTCTTGTGCATATAATTTTAGAAAAACAGATTTTTAGTCAATAAACAAATCGTAGTCTTGGTCTGTTAACTTTTCCTGATGAGATATTATTATTAGAACGGCTTGATGTTCTGATGAACAGTGTCGCCTATTTAGAAAGGTAAATCACGGAAAAATTTACCATTTTTTTTTCGCCTAAATACATTCAAAAGTCTCAATAAATTTGCAAGTTGTATATTAGGTAGAAGTCAGTTCCCTATCAAGGTACCGCTTATATTGTTACTATTTTCAGAGAACTATTGTTATTTTAAATGGTATATAATTGTCTTATCTAAAAACCTTAGAAATTTACGAAGAAAGATCAGAAATGTAAGCTAATGTTTAGGGAACTTGAGTGTAAAATTTATAGAACGAAACTTCATAATGTTTTTTGTATAAAAGAACAGTTCTGCACGAACTTTCCAACTTTCAATACTAAGTTATAAAACTGTTTATTTTCTTCTAATCCAATAGCAAGTACCCAATGATATTTTCAGGCAGTCACGTACAGGTTTACCTTTAGAATTTCGTGCAATAGACAAAACAATTAACAATCTTAGGACACGTTATTTTCAATAGAGTTCATGCAAAACCGCGAAGTCAATTACTCTCAGGGAACCGTTTATTTTCTTCTAATCCAATACCAAGTACCGAATTGTATTTTCAGGCAGTCACTGACAGGTTTACCTTTAGTAATTTCGTGCACAATACTTTCAATTAACAATCTTAGGACACGTTATTTTCAATAGAGTT